>CAEFZX010028957.1:0-11936 GCA_903066825.1 Alfaro cultratus
TCACTGACTTTACCTCGGGGAAAATAATAAAACAGCTGTTTATTCATTTTGGGAGTGAACGGAGTTGTCAGAACGCTGGTTTATAATCTATTAATAAAGTTTGACCTATCTGACTGTTTTGTTGACATTCCCTTTAGCGCAGCTCCATTTAATGGATACATAACGTAACTCCAGTCTCTACTGTAGCGTCTATTCCAAGGGTCCCCAACGTCGGTCCTCGAGGGCACGCATCCTGCATGTTTTAGTTCTCTCCCTGGTTTAACACACCTGGATCAAATGATGGCTCATTAGAGGCCTAAGAAGAACACTGACATTCTGAAAAGGTTGTTGGTACAACCAGGGGAGAACTAAAACATGCAGGATGCGTGCCCTCGAGGGCCGACGTTGGGGACCCCTGGCATGCGCCTTATAATGCGGTGTGCCTTATATATGAAAAAAGTTTTAAAATAGGCCATTTATTGAAGGTGCGCCTTATAATCCTGTGCGCCTAATAGTGCGGAAAATACGGTACTTCAAAATGTACATTAAGGTACAACCAATAAGTGATTAACAGGTTGTCGAGCAAAATGACAACCATCTATATTTGTTTGGGTTGCATAAATATATGAAACATTGAGGAAGAAAGAGAGTGGGTCATTATAATAAAGATGAACATGGACAAGGAAAAGCTCAGAACATGAATAAGGTCACAGAATCATGTCTGATCGCCACCTGACTAGTCAGATGTGTCACTGTTTCACCATGAAAAGAACATAAGAACTGCTTATTACAATGCCTTATTACTATCAATGGTGTCCAAACTTTTTTTCCCTGGAGCCAAAACGGACTAATTTTAACTACTGGGAGGTCATAAAATTCATAAAAAAAATTAAAAAAAGCAACAATTAGCTTGTTTTGAGTTTTACCTGCTCAACAAAAACCGAAACTGTGTATATTATTTAAGATCCAAAACATGAAAAAGGCTTTGAACTGTTGCCTCGATAAAAGGAAAACAGACAATTTCTAAAAAAAAATTTCAGCCAAAATTTTAACCATTCTTGTCTTGTGGTCAGAAGCTGAACAAAATCTATACAAGGGCAGCAATTCAGACACCCCTACAATCTACAGAGAATATGAAATATAGACTCCCACACAAAAACACATAAATTGATTCTAACGGAGTTAAAATAGAAATTCATGTAGGATCTACATAAACTGCATGGTCTAGATGTCTACATTTAAAAATGTCCTCCTCTCCCTGTACAATCTTGTTTCAAATCTTTACTACCAAACCTAAATATTGGTACTTTAGATATTTTATTTTCTCTAAATTGTAAATGACACCGACCCAATTTTTGCCTGTGTAAACATGAAAAAAACTGGGAAAAATTAAAATCCAAAATCAAATGGCTGTTGACTTGATCCCTTTAAGGATATTTTATTGATTCAGTCAATTCAGTTCATTTAGTATTGCCCCAATTCACAACAAATATTGTCTTGAAACACTTAACAAAAAACTAAATTTAATCCAATCAAACACTTTCTAAGTCAAATAAATAGAGTTCAATTTGATCCTTTTTTTTTTAATCAAATACAGTCAGGAACTACATGTAAACCTGGAGTCAGTGATAAATGCTTTTTGAGCCTACTTGTATTGAAAATGTCATTGTTCAATAAAAATAGGTAAACTTCCCTTCTATTAGCTCTACAGCCCTCATATTTAAGGATTGACGCTGAGGCTTGCATATCTATCTTTCAGCCATCTTATTTTTTGTCTTAGAGGGATCTATCTCTGTTGCAAGGCTAGACTGGAGCTAGAGCCTCGCAGTTGCTAAAGCATGTAGTGGAATGATCTGATGCTAAGGGGACCATATGCTGCCTAGCAATCAAGCGCCACCCACATACGGATTTAGCTGTAGCTAATGTAAAAGAGATAAAAGCCACAGAGAAGCACCAGCACAAGTGATGATCAACACGACGTGATCCACGCTGCACTTCCCAGCCAGCCTACTCAATCTGGATTTGTCTCTCCTCACTGACCGCTCCGCATCTGCAGCCTTCAGCGCTGGAGCCAGCCGTCACCGGCATGGGCTGAAACTCATCAGTAAACAACTATTTGCAAATATTTCAAGTGCCATTTAGCAGGTTAGTTGAGGTCAGCCTGTCTTCATTATGTCTGGTTTGCAGCAGGACGCATCCCAAGCAACTAGGCCTGTCACAATAACAAATTTTATAAAATATGTTGTCGTGACATAAATTGTCAATAACAGCAAATTGTCCCAGAAGTTATTACAATAGACGATAATATACTTGCCTTGACACCATTTTCAAGTGATATAACGGCAATGGCATAGTAATTCAAGAGCACATTCTCAAAGATCAATAATCTTTAAATTCTAATGAACATTTAAAACTGGTACTGAAAGACATTGTAAATATCTGAGAATAAATAAACAAAACAACAGAAACAACAAAGAAAATGAATTATGAAGACTCTGTAAACAGAACTAGCACCCTTAAAAGAAAATGGGGCTAGTTGAGACCAAATCATCAAACTGAAGATTTTTGTCTTCCAGTTTTTGGTAGAAAGAAAGAGAGAAATAAAAACAATAGATAATGAAAATGAGAGTTATTCATTTATCATGTGATTAAGTTATTTGTTGTGTATTTTGACTGGCCTAATGGCAAAAAGTAGAACTTATGGAAGGTTGAAGGGTTTTAACTGCATCAAATTAGCATCTCTCGCCGACCCCGCTAAAGACAAACTACCTAGACAATCTGTTGAAGCAAAGTAATGCTATATTGTTCACTTCCTGCTAACTATGTTGCCTGTTGTATTAAGATGTGCAACATAAACATTTAAAACCAAAAGTAGATAAATTACTGTACGTATAGTTTCTTTTAAATTGGTATACCGTCTTAAATATTTTTTTAAAAATTCCCTAACAAAACTATTAGCAGGGGAAATGAAATGAGCCCCGTTATAAAATCAATAGCTATCTATTATGTGGACAGCAGAAACTTAGAAATGATCCTTTATCAAAATCCTAACATAAGTATAGCTAAATATTTTCAAGTATCTAATAATTCTGTCTTTTAATCAGAATGTTTGTCTTCTAACCCAGTTCTTGATTAAAAAATACCATTTTCCTCTGATACTCTGATGCGTAACTTGACTGAGACAGCTTGGTTGACAACATTATGAGGGCTTTAACCTCTTTGTATGAAAGCTTGAGTCAGGCCAAGTAATGGCTGAGAGCTGGGGTTCCTTCAGGCAGCTCAGATTGTGCTAATTATTTTTTTATGTTT
Organism: Alfaro cultratus; assembly: GCA_903066825.1. Lineage (NCBI taxonomy): Eukaryota > Metazoa > Chordata > Actinopteri > Cyprinodontiformes > Poeciliidae > Alfaro > Alfaro cultratus. Next base: position 3,289 of record CAEFZX010028957.1, read on the forward strand.
TCTCCTAAAACTGCTGCAGCTTGACTCAGAGAAATCACACATACATGCCTTACGAGAGAGACTGTAAAAATGAAAACACATCCACACATCGGGCTCAGAAACTGAACCGGAGGGGAGAATTTACATAACCAAAAACCTTTCTGAAAAGGTTTTTGGTTATGTTGCTAACCTGTTAGATTAAACATTTATTCAGACAGGCTAACAGCTATAATTCCCTGCTGCTTGTTGTTCTGTGTTTTGTTGTTTTTTTCTCCCCAGCTGTATAAAGAGGAAAAACGGTAAAAGTAACTTCTGTCTAAAGAAAAGCAGGGAGCCCATATCTGCTCCGACTCTTTCACTGGTTCAGTCCGTCATAAAGCGCTCCTGTAAGCTTGATATTCTCAGACATGGCTGTGTGGGGGCGGAGTGTAGTTCTGTGATCCCTGATCGAGAGAAGTGAGCTGGAAAAAAATGGGAGAAAATTCTGAACAAATCAATTTGAGATCTCAGGAATGTTGTGGTCTTGAGTTGGAACTTATTTTCTTCACTTGAGTACAAAACAGACGGTATACATATCAGCCTTGCATATTAGGACCTACAACACTAATATGTACCTACAGTATTGACCTACTACAGTACTGCTTGTAGTAGGTCCAGTAAACATGGGAGGGTGAATTTGATCCTGTTTTGTTTTTTTTGTTTTTTTTTGGTAAATTGCCTTCCCCAACGTGGTGGTAAAGTCTTGAAGAGATAATAGGTAACTACTATTATTCCAATTTTGATGGACTGGTAATGAAACTTAAAAAAAATAATCAAAACCGTAGATAAGACCGTAAACGTTGTGCCCATTTTGAAGTTAAGTAAGATTTTATAAAAGATGTTTGTATGCTTTTATGTTTTGGATGTATTCAAATTTTGTCTCGTTTTTTTTTTTTTTTTTCCCACTTTCCTGTTAACCAGTTTTAGCAAATTTAGATTAATTTTTAATTGATTTTCTTTTCTAATGTACTGCTTTTTTATATGAAATTTTTTATATGTATTATCAGGACTTCAAAAACTACACTTTTAACCTCTATCACTGGGACCAGCTTTAAAATAGATTGTAGTAATCAAACAATACTACTTCTTTATACAATAAAAAGATCAAAATTATTACATTTATTCCTGAAATACTTGTTAGTCAGCCTAACACCAAAGCGACTAATCCGACTTGTCTTAATGCTTTTAAAAACATTTGTCTAACTTTAACATTTAGTTTTGCATCATAATATTGTGCAGGAATATTACAAAGAAATGTAAAAGTTGAGTTTCCCCAAACATATTGTCTCTGACTTTGTTTTCCTTAGCAGTGCTGTAATTGCATCAGACTGGTACTCAACCATAAATGCTTAATTTGTATAACTTTGAAAACTGAGCCAGACTAAACAAGTATACTGTCAGCCCTCACATCTACATTGTTATTGTTCTTTAATAGTGGTTTAGAAAGGTAAATGAGGCGGATTTCTGAGACAGGAGTCGAACATTTTCCCAATGCAGTTAAGATGCATTGCATTGTATGGTCTTGCCCAGTGTGTCTTATTCCATTAAAACCAATAAATAGAGCACCAACAATTAGGAAACTAATTGATGACTTTCTCCTTGTTTATTGTACAATGATTTCTAAGAGTCGTGCTTGTGTATCTACTGCATTTTATTCATGTTTTTGACGAGTACAATTTTTTTTCTTTTACTTCCAGAAAGTTTTTTTCCATTAACTTTTACAGTAAAAAGTACCTTCCCACAGCCCTACTTTAACCATTTTTATTTTTATTACACAAGGACCTGGAAGTGTTAGTCTTAAGATAGGATGTGGAGCTTCAACCTGAGGTTATTACCTGAAGCAACTTGTGTGCTTCAGCTATCATCATCATCAGCTACTTCATGAACAATATTTATGTCAATGTGCTATTTATTGCTGGACATTTTTGCAGGGATATTAAGTAATGGAGCAAAAATATTAGATAAATGTACTTTCAAAGTAAATGTGTCTTAGCTATTAGGCCAAACAACATAAGGGAAACAAATTTTATGCAACCCATAATATCACTTCTTTAAGGAGGAAGCAAATAAAATTGCTGAGAAGTCAAAATCAAGCATCCCCCCGATCATGTTGTATACATTTTAGTTCATTTTACCGTGACCCCAGTCGGGGTAAACAAGTTGATTTCTTTGACAGGCAGTATTGGAATATTTGATGACTAATGCTTCTGCTTCAACCTATCAAAAGGATGAAACGGCTTGCTGGTAGTCACTTAGTTCCTGCAATTTTGATTTGCCAGTTTTCTTTATTTTATTTTTTTAAAAAGAGGAAAACACAAAGGTTCAGAAAAGTACTTCAGCTCTGCAGCCGCATGCACTGTAATAGCCTTTCATGTTACGAGTCCTGCAGGTCTATAATTAGCCGGGTTTTTGGGTCGGCTGCAGTGTTGCTACTGAACCAGCCACTTTGCCAGACTCTTCATTATGCAAAATGTGTTTTGTGCGCATTGGTCTAATTGATTCTGAATGAAGCATGTATTATTGATGAGCAAACTAGTCCATCCCTCCCTGCCTCTGTTTCTCTCTATGTATGCATGAAAGAAATTCATGCTTTTTCCTTTGTTTCTTTTTTATTATTATTTATTTATTTATTTTTGCCTTTTCTACCATCTGTGCATCGAGTGCAATGAAGTGGTTTGTCACAGGAAGACATAGCAAGAGTTACTCCTTGATGGCCACAGAAAGGAACTAACACCTTGGTCAATAAACCTGTAATCCCTCAAACCAAATCTCCTTTGCCCTAAGTCTCTTTACCTGCAGAGACCCTGCAGTTTGCATTTAAACAAGAATGAAAGTCTGGGTTGTAGTTAAGAGTCACGGTACCCAATGCTTATTTAACCTCTGTGTTTTTTTTAGGTTATGATTAAAGCTTTATTAAAATTACATGATGATGTATAATGAATCACTCTTGGTGCTCTTCCCTTGTAAGAGTTCATCCGTTGTCCTTGTAGAAATGTAGCATATTGTAGCTTACTGAGTTCTATAGCAGGGAGAAAAATAACAAACTTAACAAAACAGGACTTTTCCCTGTTCAGATCAATAAAGTATCACATTGCCACTATGACAAGGCAGCGACGACAAAAAGACACCCAAATGTGATACTAGTGATGCGGTGCGGCACAGGTCGAGCTACTCCAAAAATTCCCTCTCTTGAACTGGCTGCGCTCAGCCAATGTGAAGCCATTTCAGAGGAAAACTGTACATGTCTCAACCATTGATCTCTGCTCTGACTCCACTCTCCCGTTAGGGTGTCAAATGCTAAGGCGCTCTCCTGGTTAATCCCGTCTCACTTCTTTCTCCTTGTCGCTCTTAAAATACCTCAACTTGTGTGCGGCAAGCCCTTCCTCTTTGTTAAGCTAAGCTGATATGACAACTTTTTGACTCTGTTCTTGTTGATTTGAACTGCTTTGGCATTTACGTTGGTTCAAACTTTACTTGATTGTGTATCATTGAGTAAAATATATCAAAAGACTGTTCAGCTGGAGTGGGGAGCTGATGTCTTGAAGCAAAACGTCCTTCGTTAGACTTGACTGATAGAAACGTTCAACTTTGTTGCAGATTTGGCAAATAGAAATTTGCTTTGGCATTCCTTGGAGGAGTGATCGATTGCTCCCTGGCCTGTTGGATCTCTTACTTGGCTTCGGGAATGCATCCCATCAATTCTACCACTTTAGTAAAGGCTTTTCTCATTGGCTTCCACAAAAGTGTTTGGTCTCACTCTGCCAATTATCTGACCACCTTAGTTGACACTGCAGTTGAATGTAATGGGAATGCTGCTGATGTGATGGTTGAACTTGAGCCAGAATTTCACAAAGACGTTATTTCTGTCGAGAGCCTCGGTCTTGCTCCTTAAGATTGGGTTCAGTATAAGTACTTGGCTTTGAAGAACCATCAATATGTAACCCCAAATACACCTACCTGGAAGTCAATGGGTTCATGGGGACGCTGGTGTTCTCATGACAGTTGAGGGGTTTTAAGCAGTTGAATTTGTTGAAATGTATTGAAAGACACATTAAGGCACTTCAGATTAATTGATAGCAAACTCTGTGTAGCAGAAGTCTTTACGGTTTCTAAATGCCAAAGGGCTGCAATGATCATCACCTTTTAGCACAACAACAAACCTGTTAGAACCTGTCTGAATACAAAGAATCTTATCAGCAGTGTTTTTCAACAAAGATGCTATTAGTATTAATGTACCATAGCCATCTTACAAACGTATTCAGAACTGTTATTGATTTTTTAAAAATTTTATTTTATTTTTTTTTATAAGAAATTGCGCACATGATCAACGTTAACAGTTAATGTTTTCAAAAATAATGAGTGTGTAGTTTCAGGTGGCTGTGGTTTTGAAGTCATATATCATTTTGGGTTTTTCCAGACAAAACTGCGGCGAAAGCCGTTTACTGCTACTTGTTGTAAAACGGCAAAGATGGTTTTTTTTGTACTTGCACAATTTAATGACTATTTGAAAATTTTATTTTCTGAAAACAAAAGACTTGTAAAGTTTGCCTTAAGCCATCCCATAAGGATGAGATAGATGTTAGAAAATATTTGAATGTTTGAGCGCCTGTCTTGTATGCAAAATACTCCAAAGCAGATGGCAGTTGTGTAGCATTGTTGCAGAAATGGGACATTGCCAATTCACGATGCACTGAGCTGGCACAATAACCTTGGTGTAGTATATCTATAGGATGTGTTAATAGTGGCACATTCATTAAGCTAATTTAATTAAACTGCAGGGTAAAGATGACATAGTGTGGTAAACACATTATTGTATTCTTATCAGACTTGTTGGTGCTACTCTTATGAAAAGCATGTGCCTTGACTGTGTGTGATTATGTTTTTCTGACACACAATCGCACCAAAAATGTACATTTGCATGTAGAAAAAGTGAAATACTACATACAGATGGTATGGAATAATAAAGCAGTTGTAGTGATTATTTGTTCATTAAAAAGTAAAGTTTATATTTCTTTGCCTAAGTGACTAGTAAAGTGACTAACTTGGATTATAGTTTCATGTTTCTGTGGTTCTAATAGTGAAAATGAAAAAGTAACCTCAGCTTCTGTCCTAATAAGAGCAGAAGCAAACTATCTGAAACTGAAGAAATAACTTTTCACACTATATTCACACCATCTAAAACATTGCTCTCCATTGTTCAACTGTAGTTTGTACCCTATTATAGGCTCCAAATCTCTAAAATGTTTTGAACTGTATACTCTATCTTTTTTTTATTATTTATTGGGGGTTTTTTAACAGGAAATATTACCAACCTGTTCATGAATCTTTGTTGTGCAGCAAAGGTTCCTCTTTTGTTGCATGGTTCAGTGTACCAGGCCTTACCAAATGAACTGTAAAATCAGCAGTGCATTTGGTTGCTTCAACATCAACCAGTCTAACCACCTTAATTAAATCTGAGGTTTTTGCATCTTGAACACCAAGAGAAGAGGCAAGAAATGTATAAAATGAAATCGTACTGTTTGAACTATAAGCTTAACTTTCAGTATTATTTTGGCTAACTTTGTCTTTCTTCATTTCTCAGGGAAATGAAGCCAGTTACCCCCTGGAGATGTGCTCACATTGTAAGTACTTTTAATCTTTGCCTCAGCTTGATGAAGAATACTTAATATATTCATATTTAGTTTTATTACAGGTACTTCATTACTTGCCCATCTCACCGCTTCTTTACTTTTTATGCCATCAGTTCCTCTGCATGACAGATTGACCTTAACATTTGTATTAAGGTCAACATAACAATATTAATATCAGATATTGACATCTGCCCAAATGCTCATATCGATGCTTCTGTGTCACCTCGGGTATTATTAGCATAGGGAGCCTGAATGCAGAGCGTTTAAAGAATGAGCTGATGTTTATTACAGCACAAGCAGTTCTTTGTGTGTGCATTTCGTGATCTTATGATCTATGTAACTGTGAATAACTTTAGTAGAATTTTACTAGCTTAGTTTTATTTTAGAATAGTCTATTCAGTAAATGTTAAGTTCTTCAAAAATATCATGGTTTTAAAAAAAACCAAAAACAAATCAACTCTCAGGTATGAATTAGTACTGAAATTTTCCATCATGTTAAATCTCTTTTGGTTTATATATGGAAGGCAGCCTTCCTGTCTTTGCCTACTCCAGTTGTTATGTAACTTCACACAGCAGACTGACACTTTGCTCAGTATCTGCAGAGCACACAAGCTAATGTAATATTGTTTTATTGTTGATCATCATGGATCCAGATGATGATGTGCATTTTGCCACCATGTTGAAGGCAAACAGTGTTGTTTTACTTTTGTATTTTTTAATATATTGAGGCACAAAATTGTTGAGTAAAGCTGAGAAAATTAAATACATTTATTCTTTTGCGGAACCTTTACCTTCTAAGTCTATAATTGGCAAATTAAATCTATTTCTGGTTATAGAATTGGTATAGTTGGCAATAAATCAATATTTATTTATTATTGTTTGTAATCGATCAAGAAGAGTTTTCTAAATTGAAACTATTCAATCCCTTCATGATGACAATGTTTAGTTCTGGGTTTTTGCGCCTCACCCATGAGCAAACATCTCCCATTCACCTGAATTCTCCAAAGCAGCCACAGAGCATCACTGAGCCATCACCATGCTTCACTGCTGGCATTAAGTCTAGCTACAGAAGTAATCAGTCTGTGTTTCCTCCTCTTCCTCTTTCTGCCACTTCCAGGTAACTCTTTAGGGGATTTTCAGGGTCTTTTTGAATCATTTTCCTTGTTTTGGCAATTTAATGGCATCCTGAACTTTTAGGCCTTTTTTTTTTTTTTTTTTTTTTTTTTTTTTTTTTTTTTTTTTTTTTTTGATTTTTTTTTATTTTTTTTTTATTTTTTTTTTGTTTTTTTTTTTTTTTTTTTTTTGTTGTTGTTTAATCTTTTTTTTTTTTTTTTTTTCACCATATTCATAACATGGTCAAAAATGTTGCAGTCATGAGTTGATCTTCCTTAAAGCTGTGCTGAAACAATTCATTTGTGTGCTCTTACAAGGAAATCTGTTCAGGGAGTTTAATAATTTTGAGGCTGTTGAAAATACAATTTAGTGTTCAGTATGGATAAAATCCTACTATTTGCTTTTTTTTTTTCCTTTGGGTAATTTGTTTATTGCCCAATATTGAATTTGCACATGGGTTTGAATAATTTAGATTCATCTGTAATACTTCTGTTTTTGTTAAAGCATCCTCTTTGTGCTGCAGAATACACTCTTTACAGTTGGATATTGGTAATAACCAGCTTAAAGGCTCCACTGCTGCATGTGTTTTAATGAGCATGCAGATGGTGGCTGGTGCCTATGCAGTGTAGGTGGTCTTTGGGGACTGCGACACGGTATAGATTGACCTCATCAGTCATTCACACCATCAGTAATTTTTACATCAGGGCTTTGAACATAGCTGCAGAGACAGTTTTAAAAGGCATGTAGGAGGCAGAGGTGTGGAAAAACATCCTATATTCTCTCAAATGGTAGTCTTATGCTGTAATATTGATCAGAGCAAAGGAGCTAAGTTTTATTTATTTTTTGTTATGATGTAGTTTTTGGAACAGTATACTTACAGTTGTTTTGTTTTTTTTATTTCCTGCAGCTTTGGGATTTATAAAACACCAACTCAACTTCCATTATAGACTTCTGCCACATACTGTGCAGAATTATTCATACCACTTTTTTAAAAATCTACATTTTATTGTTGAAGGTTTCAGAGTATTGGAGAACATTTATTAAGAAACAAAGATCAATTATGAAGAACCAAGCAACACACAGAAAGGTCTTTTATAAAACTGTCGAGAAATTTAACGCAAATTATGATTTTATTAATCAATAAATCTATTGATTATTCTGACAATTGCTGTGTAGTACCTACTTAAGATAGTAAAAGAAACATGGAAGAGAAAAAGCTAATAAAAAACACTCTTTGGTTACTTTAATAAGAAGACAGGTTACCCCAATCTCCCCAGCAGATTGGGGTAACCTGTCAGAATTAATGGGAAGATGAATGAAGCTAAAGATGAGTTAATACAAGTCTTAAATTCATTTATCTAAAATCAAGGCCTTGAAATGTCTTAAAATCACTGAAAATGTAGGTTGGCCTTAAATACATTAATAACAGGTCTTAAAATTTGTTTTGGGGCGTGCCGTGGTGGCATAGGGGTTAGCGCGACCCACATATAGGCCTTAGTCCTCGACACGGCCGTCGCAGGTTCGACTCCCGGACCCGGCGGCATTTGCCGCATGTCTTCCCCCCCTCTCCTTACTCCATTCCTGTCAGCCTACTGTCAAAATAAGAGACACTAGAGCCCGCAAAAAGCCCCCTGGTGGGGAAGAAATAAAATAAAATAAAAAAATTTGTTTTGGCAGGACTATTTAATCATGTTTATTCAATGTATTCCTTTCAAGCGGGACTTTTCTGTCAAGCGAATGTTTTGGTCACACGCAAACATCTTTTTTTTTTTTTTTTTTTTTTTTTTTTTTTTTTTGCCTATTTTTTTTCCGAATTGTGTTTTGTTTGGGCGGCTTTGGCGGGGAGTTTTGACCGCTAGGGGTGGTCGACGTAGGGGGGGCGGCGGG
>CAEFZX010028959.1:0-14250 GCA_903066825.1 Alfaro cultratus
AATTCCTCTGATGGTGTGTTCTAATACAGGTTTTATATACAGTATATATATATATATATATATATATATATATATATATATATATTATTTTTTTTAATCCGATTAATTTGTGTTGCTTCCATCAGTTTTATGGTTGAAAGAAGACAAAGCTGAAATTAGGAGACTAACAAATTAAACCTGGCAAAATATAGTTGGGATTTATTTATTTTTTTTTAAGAATAAACAAAGAACTAATGGTAATAAATAACCTAGTCTTTTTGAAAGCAACATAACTGTTCAATTCTGTCTAACTGTATTAAAATGTAGTTTATAAAATCCTTGTACCATTTTTTTGTCTGATATGACGTTATTAGGATTTCTGTCGATGTTCACTTTCAAAGCTTTAAACAGAACCTGTCATGTTATTCACCCTCTGCATTGCAACCTGTGCATATATTTGCACACGTGTAACTGTTTAGACTTGATAATTGATTTTTGGTGCAATTTCATCACGTTTTTCAAATGTTGTCAGCCATCAAGCTCAGGCTGAAGTTAAGCGCCACCAAACACTGGAGTGTGCTGTATAGTAATTCAGTGGCTGGTTGTTTCACACTCTCATCAAATTAAAGACTTGTCCAACATGCAACCTGCAGTTTGCTCATGCAGACTTGTTACACAGCTCCGTTGAAGACGTCAATCACAGCCACGAGTCACGAACATTTGTGAAACGTGTTGCTGCAGCTGTGTGATCCTGCAGTACTGGACACTGCCTCAGAGTGTGTAACTGTGGACATGATTATAATTTAAACTAAAACAAAATGTTGGTTTTTTTTCTTTGGTAAAAACAACATAATCTGGAGATCTACGTTTGGTGGCTCATATCCTTGGAATGAAAGAAAATGCTGATTTTTGAAAGTAATGATTTCAGATCCACTGTTAATTATTATTAATTTTTATGCGGTTGATATTCAAACGGTTATTTCACACGAGATCGGTTGCTTCATGTCTTTTTTTTTTTTTTTTCCTCTCTGCAGGGCTCCACCATCTGATGATGTCATACTAATTAGCTGAAGGCAGGCCCACTTCCAGAAGAGCTGTTTTTTGGAAGTTTCTGGAACCCGGACGTTCCTTCTCTGAAGCAATCTCAGAGCTCAAACTTTCCTGCCTTTAAAAAAAAAAGGAAAAAAGAAAGAAAAAAAAAAATATCCAGGCACATGTCGAGTTCATGAGTAAAATATCCAATAAAGTGTAACAGGAAACACAAATCTGGACTCTGACCTGGAACTGAGATGAATTATTTAATATAGTAGCAGATTCCACTGTATTTCAGGGTATGGCATAAAAGTTTACTGGGCCTTTTTTATAGGTCTGCACAGGCACTTCAAGGCCAAAGAACTGTTTTCAGGGCATTGCATAGATGGATCCTATGCAGAGCAGGATGTAAATTATTCAAATGTTGAATTAAATTTTGGTACAAAACTTATACCTTTGTCTTTCTTGCATAAGTAAATTGTATAAACAGCCACAGGAATTTAAGGAAGTCATTGCATGAAATTGCTTTACAGCTTAGCGCATGAAGATGCAAGTAGAAAAACTAATGTCCTTTTTGACCGACTGTTGAGTAAAAGTGGTTGTGAAAATGCCTAATAATGTTGGCATTAATGGGGGATTTTATTTCTTTGCAAAAATTGATCCTACAGGGTCTTAGGGGGAAGTTTTCCTACAAAGCATGAACAAGACACTCATGGAAAAAAATACTTTTTAGTGTTAAAAAGTTAATTTAACTAGATAAATTGCCAATGGGCTCAATTTTGAGTTCATGAGCGAGGCTATGTATACTTGCATGTGATTTCTTGATTTTCTCTTTTTACTAAATTAGCAAAGCTCTCAGAAACCGTTTTCTACATGTTCATAACGGGATATTTGTGTGTTAAACGTTGAGGGAAGATATTAGTTGAATACATTTTGGAAAAGGCTGTAAATTAAAATGTGGAGAAAGGAAAGAGCTGTGAATGCTTTCTGGGACAGAGATAAACTCTGAGACTTTTGATGTGAAACACGATGACTATTATTATTAATTCTTCAAGTAGTTCAGTGTCTGATATCATGCTTTTATTTTGAAGTGCTTTCTTTTATTTTGAAGGTTTGTTCAGTTTATTTTCTTCTTGACATTCGTCAGCTGATCTGCTTTCTTTTTATTACTGAGATCAGTGCCACATCATTGATGATGTGAGTAGTAGTATTGGTCATGTGACATGAATAGGTAGATGCTAATTATCACTACTGACAGAGTTGTTTAGCTGCTGGTATATTTCTATAGTTTGTTAATGTCTTTTTTATTCTTAATGTGTTTGATTTTTATTAAAACAATCTATCATTTAACAGTTAGTTTTAAGCTTTAACCAGTTAGAGCTAGTTGATTCCGAGTTTTGCATCGTTTAAATTTAAACAGCCCTTTTAAAAAAATAAAATTCTGACTTTGATCTCAGAATTCTGACTTTGATCTCAGAATTCTGACTTTAATCTCAGAATTGTGACTTTGATCTCAGAATTCTGACTTTAATCTCAGAATTCTGACTTTAATCTCAGAATTCTGACTTTAATCTCAGAATTGTGACTTTGATCTCAGAATTCTGACTTTGATCTCAGAATTCTGACTTTAATCTCAGAATTCTGACTTTGATCTCAGAATTCTGACTTTAATCTCAGAATTCTTTAAAGTCAGAATTTTATTTAATTTTTTTTTCGGTGGCCCTAATCCTCTTCCGTATCTTCCACATAATATCACCACTTAATAAAACATGAAAATCTTAGTCAAACCGGACTAACTACTCCCCTAAAGTCTTTGCGCTTATATTGTAGTTGGTCAACGAGGCATCTTAAAGAAACATATTAGGAAATTAATTTAAAGATATTTAATGATTTTTCCCCCCGACTTTAAAAAGTGTAAAACAAAATTAATAATTAAAAAAAAACCCATTTAAGTCTCGATTGAGTGAGTGAATGGGTCAGTAGAGTAGGGGAATTCAGCTGAACGTGTGGGTGGGCCACGCCCTCCGCGTCAGCGGGCTGAAGACAGCTTTAAGGTGAAGACTCCGGCTGCTCGGTCTTCATTGTAGTCCCGAGGCTCACTGCTGTAACTTCCCTCTCTATACAGCTGCCAGGAACAACTGTGCTGCAATGCTTAATCACACAGCACAGCAGGTTTCGCAACTCTGACTCTACTAACGCAACGCACTTCTAATACCTCGGTCCGTCCACAGGTAAACTCACCTGTTTAATTGTATTTCTCATAATTTCACTGCGCTGTAGTTTTAAAGAAACAACAGCAATCTTTTTCTTGTTTTCTTAAATATGTGTTGGTACTGGTTGGATTTCTTCCCCTTTAGCCGGGTTTAATAGACCTGGCCGGACAAATAGCTGTAAAGTTGCGTAACAAACCTCAGAGAAAACCTTGTTTTTTTTGTTCATGGCTTTATTGTCAGTTTAAAATGCGTTTTCAGCAAGATGTGGACAAGACAGCCCTCTTTCATTCTCTACGAAACGGTGGAAGTAATTATCTTGTCAAACTTTACTAATTAGATACAGTACTAGTAACTTTCTTTCTTATTTATCAGCTTTAGGCCTTTTCAGAGTTAAATCTGTTGCAGCATATTTGTATCCTGATCTATCCTGTTGCCTGCATTCCTCAAATATGATACTTGCAAAGTATTTGAAGTGCGGGATTCATCAGCTGAATAGAGTCAATTAAATGTTTAAATTGTCTAATATTAGAAATCTCAACCTCAGTGCCACACTAAACATGGGTTATTCAGTAATCATAAACTGCAGAAATGTTCTGATTGAGTCCATATTTGTTGTTTCTGTATTATTCTACTTTATCTTTTCCTTTTACAGACTGGTCTACAAAATGGCTCAGAATAACTGTCATTATAATGAGACCATGCAGTTCTTCTATGACAAAGTTGGTAAGAGACAAGGGTTGAACAGCACCATGCTCATCACGGTCCAAGTGGTCGGCTCCACCTTCTGCATCTTCATCCTGGTTGCTAACTCCATGGTAATTGCTGCTGTAATAACCAATAAGAGGTTTCACTACCCCTTCTACTACCTTCTTGCCAACCTTGCTGCCTCGGACTTCCTGGCAGGCATAGCGTACGTGTACCTTATGTTCCACACAGGTGATGTGTCTCCAACGCTGACTATTAGCGAGTACTTTTTCCGCCAAGGACTTCTGGATGTCAGCCTCTCGGCGTCTCTGGCTAATCTTCTCGTCATTGCTCTGGAGCGCTACATCTCTGTAATGAACTGGAAAGTCCACAGCAACCTGACCAAGAGAAGGGTGACCTTGTTGATCGTTCTGGTGTGGAGCATCTCTATCTTCATGGGGGCGGTGCCCATCATGGGCTGGAACTGCATCTGTAGCCTGGACAGTTGCTCCGAGATGGCTCCCATCTTCAGCAGGAGCTACCTGATTTTCTGGTCGGTTTCTAACCTGATTATTTTTGTTGCCATGGTGGCAATCTACATGAGGATCTACACTTACGTCAAGAGGAAGACAACAATGCTGATGTCGCACACCTCTAGTTCCCTCAACCGCAAAAGGACGCCAATCAAGCTCATCAAGACGGTCATGGCTGTTCTCGGTAAGTGCTGACCAGGAAAGAGGCTCCGGGTTTATTGGAATAGTTGGGATTTTGGAAGTGAGGCTCTTTTAGAAGGTTCTAATTAGGCCTGTCACGATAACAAATTTTGCTAGACGATAAATTGTCCCAGAACTTATTGCGATAATTGATAATATTTTGTTTTAAGCAATGCAATAATAATAATAATGCAAAAAAACATTCTTGAGGATCAATAACCTTTAAATTCTCGTGAACATTTAAGGACTGGAACTGGAAGACATTTTAAGTATCCAAAATAAATAAAGAAAACAACAGAAACAACAAATAAAATGAATTATGAAGTCTCTATAAACAAAATTATCTTTCAAAAAGCTGCTAGTTGAGACCAAACCACCAGACTGAAGACTTTTAGCATTTAGTTTTTGGCAAAAAGAGAAAGAAAAGAGAAAAATTATAAATCAAGCGAATGAAAATTATTACATTTCTTTTAATTTATCATGCAATTAATTGACTTATTGTTTATTGTGACGGGCTAGTTCTAACTCCAGATTTATTTTTCCTGCAGTAGATAATCTGCTAAGTCTCTTCCTAGGTCCATATAATGCATACACATACGTTAGTTTAAATGCAAACATGGCAATGATTTTAAGCTTTAGAAAACTGTTTCGATACACCGACATGATATTGTTGAAACTGGACAATAGAGGTCTGCTTTGGTCAGATAAACGATTATTTTCAGCATCTACAACAAACTAATCTGGATTTATGCTAGATGAAAATTCCAGGTGAATTATCTATGCAGGTAAGATAAGAACAGTGAAAAACCAGATCACAGTACCTCAAATTAAAACTCTAAACCAGGGATCTGCAATTGCAGTCCTCAGGTGTCGTGTCCTGCAACGTTTTAATTCCTTCTTGCTCCAACACACCTGAGTCAAGAGGCTGGTTTAAGTCCTTGGCATGTGAGCAAGTTTTGCTAAATCTGTCTGCTGATTCTGCAGGGATGCATCCAAAAGTTTCAGGACAGCTTGCCTTGAAGACTGGAGTTACACATCCCTCCTTTTAACTCTTCGTAACACCTCTTTGCAGTATTTTTTATTTTCTTTCTCAGTATGAATGAATACCTCCTAATTTAAATTCTTTAACACAAAAAGTAAAGCAGCCTGCAAAACGTTTCAGATACAAACAAAAGCCCAACAAACTAATTGAGTTTTAATGAGATCAATGTGAACCACTAATTTGTTTAGTTACATTTATAGTTGTGTACCACATAACAACTAAAGGGTGAAAGTAACTGAAGATGTGTGTCTTAGGCCCAGGTTTAATCTCCAGCTGGCACAGCAGGACTTCAGCAGATCATATAACAAACAGACCCTGTTACATGTCACGCCCCTGATTCAAAAGCACCCGCATCCAAAGCACACACGGCTACGCCGTTACTGCAGCGCTGCCTCGGTTCAGTGCATGACATATCAAAGGTTTCTGATGAAGCCGTCTTTGTGTGGCACAGACCAGACAAAAGAAATTCAGGTATCATCAGGTATCAGATTTGCTTAAGAAGAACCCAGCTAGATTGGAGAGAAAACTGTTGTGACATTCATTAGCTTTTTTTCAGTGTTAGTTCCTATTGTTTGAAATCTGGAGCAAACTTCAGAGCTGCCTTGGTGAAATATTTTTATCTCAGCATTTTCAGTTTTCTTCCAACTGAAAACACACACAAGATGGTTGTTGTGTCTCCTCCGCAGAAAACGCTCTGTAATTTGGGCCGTCCTCTTCTTCCGTCCACATGGCTCCATACTGTACTGTATGGTACATAAGAGCTGTTTGCCTGTATACACCCTTTATTTCAAGCTGCCGTGTAATTATCCTCTATGCAAGCGCGCTGCTGCACGGCCTGTGTGGCCAGCCGTCGGCCACAACACATTGGCCTTCAGCGAACGTCCCCAACTCCGAGAAAAGCAAAAGTTATACTTTAAGACTCTGGCAATTGTTTTCAGATGCTACTCAGTAGAAGTTTGTGTGTGTGGCTTAGCAGCCTTGATTTGTGTCTATTTGCTCAGTATAAAATAAATTTTGCTTGTTGCATCATTTCAATACAGCGCAACATTTAATTAATAATTTGATTTTCTAAAATATACCTGTCTGCAGCTCCAGGTCTTACTAATAGACAGATGAATAATTAAGAAAAAAAAGGAAAGGGGAGAGTAGTAAAAACCTTTGTTCCCAACATAAAGTCTTTGGCTCAACTGGAGAAACCAGTTCAGGATGCAGGTGAACCTTGCTGGCTTTGTTCATAGAAGACTGAAATGAATGAATGCACCTGGAAATCAACACCATGTACAACTCTGGAGCAGGACACTTCTACAGTGCATTTCTACGACCTCATAATGACTCTGATCCGGTACATACTGTATATGCTTTAAACTCTATTAAGTAGATGGAAATAGCCAGAAAGGTTGGACTTGTACATAAATTTAAACTTGTTCCAGCTCGACTTATTCAACTATCAGATTTATAAATAATGAAAGCAACAAGTGTTCCATAAAAATAATCCTTCCTTTTGTCACAGTTGGAGCCAAGCCCACTTTCAAACAAGCGACTCAATCTGTTCACAGACTCTTAAAGAAGGTCACCTTTTTTGTCTTAGACAATCAAAGCGGAGCAAAACTTTGGCTTATCTAGCCTAGACGTTTTCAAATGTAAAAGCTAAACTTCAATGGTCCTCTTGATCTCCTCTGTCTCATTTGTGCAGAAGCAAACAAAGCAAAGTGAGCTGCAGTAGCACCTTGCATCTGTATGTTTACAGAAATGCTGGTAGTGCAGACAAGTCACTGCCTGCAGCTTCCTCCTTCTGCAACTTGTGTCCCAACATGCTTGGAGTAGATGTCTAATTTGCTTTTCCAGTGGCATGGCAAGTTAAAGCCCGAGAGAGTCTGAGTGAGGAGATTAGCTGCAAACCAGGACATGCCTTTTTTTTTTTTTTCTTCATAATTCTTCAGAAGGAATGAGTTGCACTAAAGTTACAGAAAGATAAGGAAGTTTTCCTTATAAAAGGGGAGTGTAGGATTGCAGAAAAACTAGCGTTCATAGTTGCATTACACACAGACGGGGCAGACGATTGTTTTGTGCATCACTGAGATGCATCAATCGGAGGTTTTGTGGCCAGGTTCCCATCAGCATGTTTTGTAAAGATCTGATAGATCAGTTTAGATTTTAGCAGATTGATTCCTTTAGAAGAACTATAAATAACCATTTTTAAATTTAAACTTGAACTGAGTCTTTTGCAGTAAAATGTTAATATCAAAATGAAGCCTTTATGGCCTAAAAACAGCTCAAAGCTACTAATAAAATCCAACTAAAAAGTATTACAGAACTTCTCAGATTATTAGCTCAGGACAATTAAATTAGAATAATATAAAATTGTTTATCACTCAGGCATACAGGTGTCTGAAAAGCCTTTCTATGGAGATGGATGATTTTTAAAATTTCTATCTAATTTCTGCTGCATTGTGTGTTTGAGAGAATAAAATGAACGTAGCTCTGCAGTTAAACAGTATTTCACTATTATTTCAGAAATAAAAGCAACATGACAGAATTGAAACATTATATTAACCTGTCATTAGCATCCTACATATCAATTAGCTTAAGGCCATAAGCATTACTAAATGTGCATTCTCTGCAAGATTTTCCAAGCCAACATGTCCAATTCCAGCATGTTCCTTAATATTTGGAGCCTGAAAACTCTGAGGATAAATCAGAGCAACTTTGTCTCTATCATCCCAAAAAAGCAGATATCCCTTTACAGAAACCGCACTTTCCTTTTCAGAAGTCCCTAACACATGTTGCTCTTCCTCTGAAGTGAAAGATTTATCCATCAGTGATACTGAAATTAGCATAAAGAGTGTTTTTGTTGGTCTCATGTGATGAAGTCACTGATCTGGAAGAAAACATTGGACATTTATTTTCAGGCCATCTGATCATTAATTGGGCTTGGTCCAATGAGAAAGAAAATTTTGCCAGTCTTCACCCGTTTTCTCTGTGGGTCTTTGATTGTCAGAAAGTGTTTACTTCAGCTTTAGTATGTTGCAAAAATATTTTTTAGTGACTCCTGGCATTGATAAAATCATTCTGCTTATCAAGAAATAAGTTAAATAAAAGCAACTGGGACGGCTCCCAGTATATTATGATGCACCACTTCTGCACTTTTTACAAAAACTGTCTATTTCTGTTCCTTTGTGTTGTGTTTTAGAGTTTTAATTCCCTCATTGAACTAATATTTCAGTTGCTTTTCATATTTCATTATTTGTTTGAGTTACTTCTGGAAGTTAAACCCTCCAGCTCTTATTAGTTCAAACATAAAAAAATATATTCAGAAAACAGTTTTTTGTTCATTCAAAGATGTATGAATTGTGAAACTATATTACATTACCACAATGTAGAACTTACGACTTGCGCACATTTATGATAATAATTTTTGTTTCTGTTTTTAGGAGCCTTCGTGATCTGCTGGACCCCCGGTCTTATTGTCATGCTCTTGGACGGCGTGCACTGTGAGCACTGTAATCTGAAGAAACTGAAGAGCTTGATGCTGCTTTTGGCTGTTGCCAACTCCGTCATGAACCCCTGCATTTACTCCTACAAGGACGAGGAGATGTGGACAACGTTCAAAAACCTCATGCGCTGCATCGGAAACGGCACGCGGCGACAGCGGTCGACGCGCGCCAATGCCAAGCCGCTGGGCTCCAGTCAGGACGCGAGCACGACTCCGCCGGCCTCGGAGGAAAGGAAAAGTGATGACAATGGATCACTCGATTCGTGAAACATCGTCTTGTGGTAGATTTTGCAGAACTGCTCTCCCAGTTGTACACATGGAAACGTTGTGAAGGCTCTGCCGACTCGGACAAAGACAGTTTATCTGTAGCGGTTCTCCATGGATTTTCCTCAGCTTGAAAAGGTTTTCTTGAAGAGACTCTGCAGACCATCTGGTCAAATAAAAAGAGATAAGATAACGTTATGCACTACTAAATTCTCTAATGGCTGTAAAGATGTCCGGTTTTACTAGGGTTTCATCCATTTGAGCACATTACTCCAATCTGTGTGTAATGGGAGATTCATTCCAGTTTCATCGTGTTTTCTGTCAGTGTCATCAGATCTGTGACTCATCTTAATAGAGGGTGATGCTGCGCCCCAGTGATTGATGAAGTAGGTGCATTCAAACATTTTAAACCCTGAAGTGTAAAAGTTGCACAAAGTAGGATGTTCTTTGTGTTAGGGATTTGTTGATATTTGTTGTAAATAGATTATTTTTTTTACTGCATGTGTATTTAAAAACTATAATGGAGGATCTAGAATTAAATATGCTTGGGCAGGGCTGAATTTTAAAGTAATGCGTTTGTGTAAATGACTGTAAACTGCTGTAAAGGAACTCTATACTTGAACATAGTATAAGAAGATTTTTCTTAAATACCCTTTTTATACCTCTTGATCAGATTTTGTTTTTCATACCCAATCCATCTCCTCTGTTTTTTATTACTCATGGAAACCGAAACTTCCTGTTAAAGAACCTGATGAAGACAAACATGCTTTTCTGCACCATTTTTTTAAAAATATGCCTCACCTCTCTGCAACACACTGGATTCCTGCTATAGATTCAGCTGATACTGTTTTTAGCATTGAGGAGGATAAGACAGTGAATCCCTCTCCACACAGACAGTTGCACAAACCACTGCAAGCTGGCCACATCGCTAAACCCGCAGCAGAGTTCAACTGACTTTTATTAAATATATTTATGCCAGCACTGCTGTAAAGAAACCCTTCATCATCAAAGCTATTTGAATCTTTTCTTTGGCTTCAGCTTTATAAAATTTGAAGCTTATAACATTTGAAGCTCCAATAATTAAGCGGAGATTACCCATGCTCATTTCACTTTGACCTTTGGACTTGTCACATCATCAACCATCTTGCATAACTCCTCTGATTATTCCTTGATGTGAAATCTTTCACTTTGAACTGTGCTTTGTTTATAAAAACTTATTTCATGTAGACGTAGAACACCATAATTTAGTGTCTTATAGAAAGAATGACATTTCCTCATTAAAGGGCAAAGGAGACAAGCTGTATGCAGTCACTTGTTGCACCAAGCGCAACTATTATTGCTTGGACGTCATATTATGACTGCAGGCTTCTGGCCCACTTTTTTATAGCCTGCATTTGTATTTTATACCATATAAATGTGTAACTGACCTGAAAACTAGAACACACCATGCATGCCTGTGCTGTAGATTAGTGGAATAAAATGATTGTCTTCATTTAGACGTTTTCCTTGTCCTGCATACCACATCTTGGATGAACATGAATCCATGCTGGGGTTCATAATGACCTCTGTTGGAGCAAGGATACATCTAAAATATTAAGGTCACACAACCTGAGGATCTGAATTGTAGAGTTTTGGGTAAAATAGATTTTTTATGTTTTATTGTCTAATTTACTTAAAATGAGGACAATGATTGCTTTAATGTACTTTCTGTTCTATCAGAAAAGATACTTTGAGAGAATTGATTATGAGAAAAGAACCTGCTGATGTATTAATGTTAACTTTTTATACATTTCATAAATTGCTGTTTCCAAATCTTATTGGACTTCCCTTGTTTGACATTAAAATATGGATTTACAAATCAACTCATTTCTGAAGTTGTTTATTTGTCCAATGTACTTTTATAATCTGGACTAAGTCTTTTATAAACAGAATGAGATTTTGGCACCTATTAAATTTATTTACAGTGCAAAATTGTCTTTGTCCTTTCTACCTTTTTCTACCCATTACTAGAGGAATCATGTGCTATTTATGTGTTATTGATCAAACTATTATTTGATTTTGTTTCATGTGATGAAGATTATATCTTTTTCTCTTGCTAAATAATGCCGTTAGTAATATCTGCTGTTATCATAAACAACACCCTCTTCACATTTAAAAGGAACAATTAAAGTTTGTTCAAATCGTGAGTCCGGTTGCTTGTTCAGTTGAGTTTATTACAAATAAACGTTTTGATGAGACATTTAGCATAAAAGCAGACAAGTTCATTACCAGTCTGTTCTTGTTTTAACTCAGTCCAACAAAGTCTTGTTTAGATTAGAAACCAGGAGTATTAAACAGATCACAGTCAGTAGGAAATTATTAAATGGTGATTAGTATAAAGAAAAAAGTTTATTTAAGTAATCCAGGGCGCTCCCTACTTGGTTTAGGAAACTATAAAGAGTCGAAAGTCATTTAAAGTTACAATTATATATTGTGTTTCTGGATGGATAATTATTCTCAGAACCCCAAAGTTGACGCTCCAATTGAGAATCACAAATTATCTTGGTATAAGTCACATTTAGAATCAATAATTAACTCACTAGTAATTACACTAATATATTTTATAATTATCTAAGTAAAGAAACAAAATATAACATCAACAAACATGAACTCTAGCCACCAGAAAGGTAATTGCAAATGTTCACTGCAATGCAAACATTATAAACGAATGTTCACAGTGTTATTATCTGAAGGAAAATTAAACTTTATCAACACAATGTGTACGTTTAAATTATGAGATTTGAACGCTGAAATTTAAAGGAAATGTTTGGAGAGGATAAAGGAGGAATATAGGAGGAATAGTTTGGGTTGGAGGACCAGTCCAGGTACTTCTACTGCTCCATAATCTCTGGTTCACTGATGATGTCTGTACAGACTTCCTGTGACAGTCAGTCACCTTCTCCTTTGTCTGGGTTGATGTGAAGGTTGTTGGCCTCACACTAGGTAGTAAAGATGTTGCTATCTCCTCATGATTTAGTTTTTTCCCTGGTTCAGCACATCTTCATCACTTGATGGTTTGCTACTCTGCTGAGGAGGCAGTAATACCGTTCTGGTTTTCAAACTCAGCCAGAAGTTGGACCTGCCGGCTGAGTTTGACGTCAGTCCAGAGAAGAAGTCACAATTTCAACATGAAGATCGTTTGCAATACAAACATCACTTTTAGTTTGTTCAGTTTAGAGTTGCAGAGGCCACATTCAAAATTTATTTTAGATGCACTCTTACATGTGTGTCTAGTAAAACAAACATGTTGCTACCATAGCTTACTACTGCCATATCTCAAGTCACAGGTCGGGTTAGTCAGACGTGTACGGCATTCCAGTTGATTTTTCCTACTGGGAAAGTTGGAATTTTCCAGTTCTGAGTACAACTGGAACATAGCATTACTACCTGGGTGTTTAACCAGGGAGAGAACTAAAATATGTAGGACAGTGACCCTTGAGAACTGACTTTGGACACCCCTGGGATTCAGGAATAAGAAGGCCGTAAGGTGTGGGAGATAATGACTTCAAAACCAGCCTTAGATAAACTGATAAGACACACCTTACTTTTGACCTGGGTATGTCGGTGTTGACTCTCAGTCACGAGGACATGGCCATTTTGATCACTTAGACAAAAGACAAACATATTGCTTCTCTGAAGAAAATGTATGCATTTCCTCCAAAATGTTTGTTCAGTTCATGAGATTGTTCAGAACTGAAGAAGCCCTTTAATTTTATTTGTATGAGTAGAGAAACTTATTCAAAGAACAGGAGAAACAATCCAGCTGCTTTCAATTTATGCTTAGTTTTGGCTCTGCTTTTGTTCTGCCTCCTGTTTACGAACAGGACTGGATTCAGGAACTGCAGTTTTCAACATGAAACACTATCAAAAATTTATCTTACTGTATCCGGTCTGTTTCTGTGTCTACCGCAATTTCATGAAAGCAAAAGTAAAAAACACTTTCTGGAACTTCATGTGTAAAATATGCTGATGCAACATCTGGCTGCGATGAATAATGATGCAACTTAATTTCAAATAAGTGGATCAGATCTGGAAAATCCAAGGAGCTTCTCTGTTTGATTCTCATTCTGTGTAGTCTGACTGACACTAAAAAATGCAACTTCACCAGTAGGGAATTTAGATCACTTTTAAGAAAAATAATGTAACTGTGAAAAAACAAACCAAGATATAATACCACTCGATTCTACTAAGAAATATTCTAGACTGGAAAAGCCTAAATTCAATCCTCTAAACATAACACTTGATCATAAATTAATTCAGATTTATTTCTAAAGTTTGCTAAATTCTAAACTAACACGATTCAACTTAAAACATTTTTAAAGTGTTTTCACATCACAGCGACTTCCAGGGTGTAAAAACAACATCTCAACAACAAAATCTGTGGACTAAAATATCATGTCAAATCTATCTGATGTCACGATGTAGAGATTTCCAACAGTCTTCATAAGAAGAGGGAAAAGTGAATCTTTATATTCAAATAAAGTACATTTTGAGGTTTTTTATGACTTGCAGTGCTTAACAGGAATAAGAACCATTTGAGTGCTTGTTAACATTATGCTACGTTTCTCTGAATTTAAAAGAATGATTTTGAGTTCAACATGATTGACTGGGTTCTTGTTTTCCTACGGTCACTTTAGACAATTACAGATTTCCTCTTTATGGAGTAGAATATAATAGAATATACTTTAATGATCCCCAAAAGAAAATTGCTTATTTGTTGAAAGCTACTCCATCTTAGGTAATAAATACAAAGTTTGTAATATATATATATATATATATATATACAGTATA
>CAEFZX010028962.1:0-73248 GCA_903066825.1 Alfaro cultratus
CATTTCATTCGGGGGTGTTTTCTTTTTTGTTTGCTGCATTTTATTTGCTTTTTGTTTGCCGCATTTAATTTGTGCGCGTGTCTTTTTTTTGTTTGCATGTTTTCTCTTTTGCTGCGCATTTGCACCTGTCGGCCACCGTAAAAAATGCACAGGAAGTCTGCATTACACAGAAAAACATGCTGTAAACATAGTTGCAAATCTAAAGTTGTCCTTTTACTATTAGGACAAGGATTAGCTAGGCAGTAACAAATAGTGACACTTGTGTAAAATGATCAGTCAAAATTAGAATCCAGTTTGTCAAAACACAAAGCCAACAAACAAGTAAATTTATTCCCCCAGCTTATAGAGAATTACCATGTGCTGTTGTAGCATGGCCTTTCTGCATCTGATGGTTGCTAATCAGGCTAAAGTTCAAATATGGAGGCTTTTGCTGCCAGGTTGTGTTGATAGTCGTCTCTGTTGGCGGCCGACATGCCGCCTCACTCTGGTGAGAAAGACGCAGCACTGTGTATTCAGCTGATCCAAACAGGCAAAACATACAGCAAAAATTTTTTTTTAAAAAAATCCAATTTTCTCTCCTACTGCTCCACCACGTGATCATGCACCTTGCTCGGCCCACTCAGGTGCAGAGACAGACTTGTCGTGGTATTTGGTGCTGTATGTTGAAAGAACTCCACAAGCAAGAACAGGCTGGAAGACGCCTTGAGAGACAAGGCATTGAAATGATCTGTCATTCCGCAAACAGCTGTCAAAAGCTGAGTCACCCTGACACTGTCACTTGCTCCGGCAGATCCCCCATCCGGAGGCCCACTGACTCTAGCAGGAGAGGCAAGACGGTGCAGGAACGCACCTGACTGCACATGTGCGAGAGCGAACAGGGAACGCCGCGCACTCTCGCACGCCTCGATCCGTTGATGTGACAGCTGCTGGCGGCCCGTCTAAACACAGTCCTGCAACACTCAGCTCCGCTCACCAAGTGAAAGTGAGCCTGTGTGTGTTTATAGTCATTTGCCATCTGGAGAGCCATTTCAGGTGTGTTTACGGTGGCAAAAGGTCAAAAGACTGGAAGTTTCACACTTTTCCGACAAACGCAACAGTTGCCCTGCGTCGCCGGGGGGTTGGTGTGAGAACAAGGAAGTGAGACGGCATCACTGCTTTTATTGGAGTCTCTCATCTGCCCACACACAGACATGCCGTGTCATGTAAGATCGTCCTGTTCGCTGTTCTCTATGATCAGGTTTGCAGACTTGCCCGTCATTCTTCTGGCACTCCTTCAGTAGTTGTGACACTTTGTGAGGATACTCGCTCTGCTGCTTTAGAGAGCTACATTGCGAGGTTGTCACAAAAACGATGTATGTAGTAAAGCTGAAAAAATGTGGCAAGTGTGTCATTTTAACCACAGGAACTGCACTCTGCCAATTTTTGAGCAAGACGAGCGGAAAGAAAACGCTGCTATAATGCTCTCTCCTATTAAACTACATGCCCTGGTGTTTTGTTGTTGCATAATAAATATAATGATGCGGCATCAGTTTGTTGTTGCCCAAACTATTGATCAGAAAAGAAAGACAAAATGAAAATCCCTAGGATAAGCAATTGTAATGCATTATTTACAAGGCAGGGTTTATTCAACAAATGAAGGTAAAATAAAAAAGATAGGAAGAAAAATCAATGACTAATCCTATACTTATGAACACGTCCTTTGTTCAGATGTGACTCACACTGAGTTTTTTCAGCAATAAATGTTATGCATGGTGGAAGATGTGTGATGCTGTGTGGTGGAGGAAAGGCCTGGTCAGCATCACAGAATTGATGCAATACTTCAATATTTTTCATGTTTTTGTTTTGTTTACCTGCTTAGTGATCCAAAATGAATGCTCTGATCATCTGAAATATGCCTCACCAGATACGAGATCATTCTTCTGCAATGACCCCAGATTTGAATCTTAGAAATAAATAAATAAATAAAAAACCTGTGAGGTAACTACTTAATTTAGCTTCTAACGATGTGTGTGTTTATTTTATGTGTTGGGGAATTATCATGCTAGCATTACTTAAAATCAAAAATGATTATGCCATAATTATGATATGCAATTAGGATTTTTGATAGTTAATTAAAAAAAACTAAAAACTTGAACGTCAAACCAGTTTCCTTGGTAACAGCCTGGTTCAAGGAGCAGACAGGGCAGAGAGAGGGAAAGAAAAGCTTATGACTATTTGGATAACAACTTTGACAAACAGAACAAAATTGAAATAACAATAGTCGTTATCATTAAAATAAGTAATTATTTAAGAGAATATTTTCTTAAAGTTGAGAATATTAATGATAAATTAATTAAGACTTTATTTTGAAAATAGGTAAATCTTGCCATGTTGCTCTTCTTACCTTACAGGTCGAACAACTGTGCATTTGCTCTCAGGTAAAAACCAACACTTTTTTGGATTCGCTGCATTAAAAATATAAGAGCAACCATGAGAGCTTCTTTCATTGTTGGGATTTTTAAAATAGCTGAAATGTTTTCCCTGTGATAAACTCCGTCCTCCCCTGCCTGGAGGATATCGGTGCACAAGTTTCCGAGGAGCCGTGTTGCCGTTTCCTTTCCAGCTTCTAAGCGGAGCTGGATTCTCTCTTTTCCCAAAAGGTTTTCCAGTCTGGCAGCATAGTTCTGCTTTTTTTATACTTCACAGTAGAGCCTCTGTGCTGGTTGTATATGGGGATTTTATACTAGAGGTCAAAATATTTCTAGTAGTATCATGTTTCCAGACTGAAATTTGTTTGAGATCTTGTAGTTTCTCGATGCTGCTTCGCTGTTGTGACATGTTTTGTCAGTTCTGTGTGAAAAAAAACACAACCTGACACTCCTTCTCTTGGCCTGACTTTCGACTTGGAATTTTCTATTTGATCATATTTTATTAGTCTTTTACTTTCCAAAATAAATAAGGTTATTTCCTTATCTCGTGTATTTAAATTTACTACCAGAAACACAAGTGACAGCTCTGCTGCTCCGTATTGAACCTTCAGGTCAGAAAACATCTTCTATAAAATATACTGTATATTTCCTCTCTCCTTTATCTTTGAACAACCTCAACTTCAAATTTTGCATGGATGGATTTCTAACATTTCATACTCCTTTAATTTGCTGCCAGCAGCAAATTATAATCACAACTGAACTAAAGGAGAAAAAAAAAAAAAGAAAACATAAAGTCATAAAAAGAAAGGTTCATAAATGTCTGTCACACAGAGTTGCAGCTGGCGTGTTCACAATGCGGCTCATTTAAAGCTTAAATATGAAAAACCAATGGCAGTAGATCAAGAAGGAAGTCATTCGGTCTTGTTTTTATCTTTTAGTGATGCGGACCTGATGTTTTAAGGTTGGCTTTATCAGACCGTAACACATTATGCCACGTGGTTTATTGGGCATTTCAACCAGGTCAGGTTGAAATGACCTGGTTGATTGCAAATCAATCTTTTATTGATTTGGAATAAAAGACGCTCCTACTATGGAAAACTAAAAAAACATCCGAGGCAATCTTCACATGTAAAACATAACTGGTGTCTGACAGGAATTTATGGAGCTCCCTGAACAATTTCTGCGGTATCTTTTAATTATCTTTTTGGGGAAAATGCAGTTTTAGTATCGGCGCTGCTGTTCGATGATTTCTCCAGTTATCAGTGACCGTCTTCAGTTCCCATGTTGTATATGCAGTCCTATTCCCCACAGAGGGAAAAATAAGCCAATTTTTAAACATTTTTCCACTT
Organism: Alfaro cultratus; assembly: GCA_903066825.1. Taxonomy (NCBI): domain Eukaryota; kingdom Metazoa; phylum Chordata; class Actinopteri; order Cyprinodontiformes; family Poeciliidae; genus Alfaro; species Alfaro cultratus. The sequence continues at coordinate 3,758 of CAEFZX010028962.1, forward strand.
ACCAAGAATTGAAAGGTGTGGAATTTTCTTTGTACATCTCAACTTTTTTTCTCTCTCTGTTTCTTTATAATGTTGTTCGGTTTTCTCCTGTATAATATTCTGTTGTACGATTTCCTTGATGTTTCCTGAACAGGTTGTTGTTGAAAATGAGAGTTTGTTCTCAACGAGAGCTGGGACTACAGGCTCAAAGATTACCATAGTAACGACCTTACGCTGTCATAAATTAAAATCCTCAGCACACGCAGTGAGTGAGCCTTCCTATAAGGACAATAAAGACGAGGCATTTGGTCATGTTGTATGACGCCTGGCCGACACCTTTCTACACTTTGTTCTAGCTTTAGCGAAAGGAAGAAAAAGTGGGCGAATAAAAGAAAAAAAAAAATCCTTCTCGGATGGCTCTTCATCAGTGTGCAGAAACAGGTAGGGGAGGGGTAGACCTGCACTATTCTGTTCTGGTCACTAGAAAAAGGACATACGTTTTCTAGTATGTATTTAAAAGGACGTTTAAGCCAAAAAACTGTATGACAACAATTTGTGTTTTTTTTTAATTAGTAGCTTATACAGCATTGCAGCATAAGAGAGCCATGCAGGGAGATAAAGGAGCAAATCCACTTACGGTTTCTCCTTTGTGTCTGTAATGACATAATCCCAGACTGCATGAATGAAATTCTTCTCTAAAGAAAAATAAACCATTTTCTGAAAATATGGTAACCTTAATCGAAATAATGTTTTGTTTCTAGTTTAAATATTAGTTCGTTTTTTGTGGGACAGTGTAGGCTGGAATGGCTGACTGGAAATGTTGGATTGCCTCCTACTTCCCCGAAATAAACTGAAAATAAAAGACATTGTACTGAACGTCGTAAGTGTTTGTAAGCCGCTTTTGTACTTTGAGCAAATCCATTACCAGATATTTTTAGCAAGGCATCATAAATAATGCTGGTTTGAATAAATTAGACAGAAAATGTCTCCTTTGATTTAATATCTTTTTTTTTTATTTTATTTTGGACCTCAAGCCTCCCAAATTAAAATAAATACACATCCAGCCATGCGCCGTCCTTGACTGGGTATCAGGAAACGCACACAGCTGTCCCAACACTTTCACCGGAGTTACAATTCCTCAGACTGAGACATGCCGGACATACCTACCTCTGCAGAATAAAACCCACAGAGGGGAGGCGGGATGAAACCACAAGGACAGGTGCTGCCGCTGCCGCCGCCATGACATCACCGCCGCTCAGAAAGCCTCTCGCATTTCCACCGCCGTGAAGTGATGACAAGTGAGACTCGGTGATAATGGAGATTCAATAATAGCATCTGTGATGAACAATGCTTTAGCAAACCTGTGCTTGACAGACTAGAGATAAACTATTGAAAGACTTAAGCTTCTCAAACATTCTTCATGGGAAAGGAAGTGAGGTCAACGGAAAGCTGCATTCTGATTCGATTTGGATTCCCTGTAACTTCTTGCAGGCTTTACAGGCCCTCTCTTGCATTCGCTCACTCTCACCTCACTTTCAGCTTACAACAGCAGATGTAAATCATAGTTTAATTTCTCATAATCGTGAGAGAGTTGGCAGCTCTCTGTTTGCTTTTGGATCAACTTGTGCAATTTGCTCATATGTGATCAACAGCGGAGCATGAAAGCTGTGCACTGTGTTGCCACTCACCTGTTACTAATTGCCACTGGCAGCGAGGAGAGGAACGAAAACTGAAAATGTTTATCTTGCTGTTGATCTTTAAACTTACCTACCGCAGCTCTAACATCTGAGGCATCTTTTTTTTTGCGAGGTGGGGGGGTGAGTTCACGCTCAATCCGGCTGAGACAAGTCATTTTAGGTTTTGACAGATCCAGCTGGGGAGTGAAAGGGATCACAGAATGTCAGCGTATTTGGACTTTGCTGCGCTGACATTGGAAGTTTATTTATTGTCCGCTGCCAGCAGGGCAGGACCGGGCAGACCGGTAGATCTGAATACGGGTTTTGTAAGGGCGGGTGAAAAACAAAGAGCTCAGTATATCAGCAAGTTAGAGCTTCCACTTTAGCTAAAAAAAAAAAAAGTGACAAGTTTTAGTTTTCCTTTCAGAACGACTGGAGGAAAATGGTTCTAGAAAAGGGGAGTTTGGAGAACAGGAGGAGGCAACGTAACATCTGGCATTTTGGCAGCTGACCTGTGAGCTGAAACTAAGAGCCGATGCTTCATCTCAACAGTTGCTTTGGAGACCTGAAGAGATTCTGGATTTTTGAAGTGATGCCTCTTGTTTCCCCAGAGGCTGAAGCTAACAGGCAGCCTGAGATGAGCTGAGACCGAAACAGATTTCCAAGGTGTTGAAGCAGCTTCAGTCTCAAATACATTATGCAAACAATATCCATTAATCGTCTTTGCACTTGGAATTATTACCATAGAAGCTTGTGATTGTTTTACTCAGGAAGTGGAGATTGGAGGCAGTGAACTTCCTGGGTGAAACATGCAATGCAAGCACGTAAGGTCGGATTCTTACCTCCCAGAATGCACTGCTGCCTGTTCAACTGGAAGGCCAGTGCAACATAATTTAGTCAGCCCATCTTTTAAAGAGCATGCTAACTGTGCAGTGATGCTCCTATTCAGCGGGCCAAACACACAGCAGACAAAAATAAATGACCGATGAGCGAGATATGAACCAGGAGGCTCGGGTCTGCTGTTTTCTACATTTGAATAACTTATACTTTGCGGACAACAATCTTATTCTGGTGAGAAATGCAATAACTCTTTCTTCTCCTCATCTGAGTAGACAGGGTGTAAAACCGACACATTGTCGATCCTTTGACCCTGTGGTGAAAACTGCATCTATTTGACGATGAAAACGGTCATCTCTCTGTTTGTCCAAGTCCAAGTAGCTTGCATTCATGGAGCTGCAGCGCTATATAAAGGACTAAGAAGATTTTCTTTAAGAATCTCTTTTTGATATAAAATTTAAATAGTGTAAAAACTCAAATATTGTAGCACATTAAGTGAACACTATGCACTTTTAATAATTTTTACTTTTGTAGGTGGTAACTCTTAAATGTAAACACGTTATTTTTCAATGTTTGGTTCGTGTTTCAGGCAGGACTATGAATGGAGGCGCACCTCCTCATCCTCCATTTACAGGGGAAAAAACTGTCTGTCTGTTACCTCACGATTAATGTTTCATGGTGATTTGAAAGTTTATAAAAAAGACAGTTTTATAAATTACTATGAGAATCAAGTGAGAGTACTTTCAAATGCTGGTGGATGATGATAATAGACGCATGTAACCACAGTTTCCTTCAGTATTGTTATTTGTATATCAGGTAAAATCATTTTGTCTAATCTGTTTAATCTAATTCTTCTGTTCTTTCCTTATATTAAATGTCAAACTCATGGACAAACATTTGTTAAGTTCACACATTGAAAAATTTATCTTCACACAATTTGCTATTTATTTATTTATTTTTTTAATATATTTAACTAAATGTGAGGACGTGAAGAATTTCTTCAAATGTTCTCAGAGTTTCACGTGGACTTTTTACTCCCACTCTCCATCCTATCTGATGTCAGCGAGGGGCTCAGTGGGGTCATGTGGAACTGAGTCAACAGGTGGCTTTCAATGGAGGCTCTCAGGCGCCCAGGGGCCCCTTTTCAGAGACTGAAGGATGTCTCTCCCCTCCCCGGTTTTCCGACACCCCCACCCCCAGCAACTCCCGATCTAAGAAGTGTCTACCCACCGAGCTTCCTCAAACCTCCACAGTGGCCTTTGGGTTTGAAGTGACTCGATATGAAGGAAGGAAAGAAAGAAGGAAGGAGGAAGGAACCGGGCGCCTTAAGGAGCAGGTCATTCTACTTCAGTGAGCAAATGGGAACATCTGCCACTCCGGTTTTGACCCAATAAAAAACAGAAACAAAAGTAAGCAAGAAAAAAAACACTAGAGGCATCATCTCAGACTATGTTTCAGCTCAAGGCATTGGAATGCTGAGATACTGTTGTGATAAGGAGTTGAATGAGAGGCACCTTGTAACGGCTCTGCATTTCCCCCCTGCAGGCTACATTGAGATTTTCCAAGGACAGTCAGATCTAGTGAGAGAAGAGGTTGGAGAGGCAGGAAGGAAGAGGAGGATGAGATTTCACAAAATGCTTTTTTTTGTCAGGGTCATGACTTTGCTTGATGATTAGGTCGGCTTCTGGATCAAGGAGATGTTACCGTGATAAAGGAAGTTCTTAATTTATGGTGCAAGCAATCATATGATAAAGCATGAGTTATGAGTTTAGTCTGATTAAAACCAAGAGAGGCCCTTACTCAACCAGAAAAAGTTATAATTTCTCCCGGACAAAACATCTGAACACAATATAATGACTATCTAGCTTCAGCTGAATGTTTCAGCTAGACATTTTCAGTTCTGTAGTTTAGTAACAAGAGGCTTTTGTGAAGAGATGACAGTTGAATGGAGGATCCAAATGCTGGCTCAGATCCAGAGGCGGAAAGGCTTTGGCAGAGAGAAATACAAAGTCAGTGTGAACTAAACCCAAAGATAGCGTGATCAAAACAAAGGTGCGTAAACACACTGCGACCCCGTAGCTCACTGAGAGCCAAAGGGATAATAGAATACTCTGAGAGGTAAATTATGCACGCAAGACAAGTGTGATCACTTGCAAATAAGGACCAGATGTGAGGGAGGCTGAAGACAAGACAAACTGAGACAATCAGGGAGCAAGCTGAGTAAAGAAACAAGAGATCCAGATGATCCAACTGAAATGCCGAAGATGATCAAACCATAAATAAAATATGAATGCAAAAAAAGATGTAGCAGGTAGACTGAGAAATCCAAAACTATCGCTGTGACTCTTGAAAAAGTAACTTTAGACTTGTGAGAGAGCATTCGGCTGGTCAACATACTTTTTAGACTCACCCAGGAAGGTTTTGAATAGCAGGTAAAAGGTTTGACTGAGAAATATTGTATTTCAACCAGAAGGTCTAGAGTTACTGGTGGTTGTAAGTATTGTGTTTTGTTATTAAAATGAATAAGTTCCTGCCTGTATCCTTTGGTCGTGTTTAGTGTTGAAGTGTCTGACTAACACAAACTGCAAACAGAAGATCTTCAGCCATGTTTGCACCTTGTTCATAACATCGTGATTGATAGTTTTGAAAATATATTCTAATAGATTATGGAATAATAAAGCATCTCTTACAATGTCTATGGATAAAAATAATACAATCTGCAGATTTTATACAACTTTGATTATAGCATTTCCTTGTCACCACTTAACAATATTCCACTGCAGCGACTCATATGTGTTCAGTATTTCCTTCTCTTGCTCTCACCGATGGAAGCGGACGGACTCTCAGCTCCGCTCTGATGCTAAAGACCACATACAGCAACCAAGAAATTCAGCTTTCATTGTGGACTCAGACTTTAATTTCAGCAATCTCTTAAAGTGTACGTCTTAAGTAATCTTTACAAAAATAAGTGGATGCTTGTCCAAATAGGACACAGAAAAAAAGAGAACTGTACTTTTACTTTTAGGGGCTAGATAATTATATTACTTTACATAAAAGGTTCTGAAAAAACATTCAAGGAGCCTCATCTCTTCCAGAAACCTACTGGCACAGTCCTGACCAGCAGTAGGATCACACCAGCCCTTATATCACTGCTCTTCTTCCTGTTTGTACAAGAAATTGACAGGAAAGAGAATTTGAAAACTTGTTGATGTTACATAAGGCAACACATTTTCTTGGGCCTAAATACACTTCTGAGTTGCTGGTATGAACCCAGTAGCTCCTTTAATGCAGTAAACAAGAGGCAGTATTACTTAGTTTCAATGCTTTTCAGCCCTGAGATGTGCAGAAACTATTGACTTCTTCAGATCAAGACTCTTTTATTTGGTAAGGTATGTTGAGTTACGGTGTGTATGATTGATGGTGCTATAATAAAAAGCTTGCATGCATTTGGATTTGGCAAAAAAAAAAAAAAATCAGAAAAGAATCAAAACAGTTTGTTGAAACACCTTAAAAAGTGAACTTTTTATTTTTTTATTTTTTATAAAGGAACATTATCCTTATCCAGAATCTCAGTCTAGGTGAACAGCCACGTCTTGGCAGATTTGCATTTGTGTCATTGACTTTTCATTTTAAGATAAAGGACCGAGCAGTGTGGCATCCGATATTTAAATCTTAGGATATTGTTTTATAACTGTACCAGGTATTCGCTCACTCACATCAGTGCCAATTTCTCCCCAAGCAAATGATTCTTATCCGCCCTACTCTCTAGGAAATGGAAAACAGGCCTGACAGCAATCCTTGATCGAGCTCCGGTTCGCTTTGATTTAAAGGCTGCTTGTCAAGGTGCCAACTGTAGCTACACAGCAATTCACTAAAAGCCATGTTGCTTTGCAAGGTTTGACACTTTTCCAACTGAACTATAACTTTATGTTTCAGCCGTCATCAATAAAGACATTATTCTCCATCAGTGTGTGCTTTAGCTTAAAGTTTGTGTAGCGAGAGGTCGCTTCTGAATGGTGGGACTGTTTTACCTGAGTGTTTTCATAAGCTCTATCCAAGGTCAGTATACTTTAATTTTATCTGTTGCTTTTTAAAACAGCATCCTATAGGACCACCTACTTTATAGAAATCTAACCCTTGCTTGCCCTTATCGAGAGCTGGCCATCTACCAAAAGCAATAACCAGCAGACTACCAAGTACGTTTCGGCGTAAACAGCGTTAAATGTGTTCCGCATTAGCATCGCTGACAAAAGATATACAAATCTGAGAAAAATAACAAAACAGGAGATTAGAGTTTCCGTCAGCTGTCTCTGGATGTTGCCCCTCCAGCATTGGCCTCTTTAGCTGCATGAAATACAAATGACCACGGCGAAGCCTGCCGCACACGCGTGGTTTACATTACGAGTCGACACGTCGCTCCGCACATGCCCTGCAGCTTCCCGGCTTCTCACCTCAGTACACACACGCACAGCAGGAGCGAGTTATTGCCGACATTTGTTCATTGCCAAATATATATATATATATATATATATATGCATATATATATATATATATATATATACATACAGCCAACAGATGTCCGAGTTGTTTGTGGATTTGTAAAGCTTCGGGTTTACAAAGAAGCTATGGGTGCCGTGGTCACAGGCCCTTGAGAACGAGGTGAAATCTAAAACTGATCAGTATGTGGATGGCAAACTGTGAGCAGCCCACGCTGAACACAAAACACACATGGATTCTTAGTCATTTGCAATTCATCTGGGCAAACAGTCTGATGTACTTTGACCCCGCTTCTTAATTCCAGCCTCACCGGCTAGCTTATCAGGTAGCAGTAAATCTCAGACAAGGCAGATGGAGTCGCTTTCTCATGCCATACTGACTGGTGTGCCACGACAAGGTTCAGGTGCTGCTTGTTGTTGTGGGGGTGGAGATGAAGACTGTGGGGGTATTTCTTTCCAGGAGATGCAGGAACCAGGGTATCTGTCTAATCGGACTCACAGATGAGCCCGTGTTGCGTCTCACATGTTCTGGCCTGGGTCCACTCTTGTTGCTCTCTCTAAGTGTGTGTTTGTGGGAACAAAGGCCCTGCTGTTTGCCTGTCCACCAGTGCCGCTGTGGTTGCTTTACACCTGTGCTTGGCAGCTCTCCCAGCACCCCTATCCCTACAACACACACACACACACTCACACACACGCACACACATACACACACATTGCCCACTCTAACTCCCCCTTCCCCTTCCACTCCCTCAACCACAAAACCCGGTCCACTTTAGTTCTCAGTTTACATCCTGCATTAGCTTTTAGTTCTGCACTACAAAGAACAATACATATTCAACAGCCGTATCAGGTTGGATAATGCACATGCGACCCCCCTTGGGCAAATCTTATCACTTATATCAATCTGGAAATTAGATAATGACACGTTTTTTCTCTCTTCCGCCCGGCATTGTTTTTTATTTTCTTTCTATCTTTTTTTTTGAAAAGTCTTGCACTGCTTTTCTTTAATGGAGCCTTGAGTTCATAAATTATGCGAAAGCTAACTCATTTTTAGATAACATTTCTACTGTTTTTGCACATGTTGTTTTTCTGAACTGATTTGCTGTATTATAAGTTGTCTGCCTTTTTCAATGTTTAATAGTATGCACATTATGTATATTTTTGAGTCTCTTGGATTGTGAGTTTGATATGCGTATCTCTAAAAACAGTCAATTCTGTTACAGTCTTGCACAGTATTTCACAAACACTGCTAAACATATTTTTCATATATTGTTTTTAACACTTTAACTTTTTTGTGTGTGAACCAATATATTTGTTGCTGGTATTAGACCTGAATTCCCTCCTTTGGGGGACAATAAAGGCTGTTTCTATTCTATTCTATTTCCATTCCATAGTTGTGGAAGTGGAAACTGGTCACCCAAACTTTCAGGAAGTAGATTCTAAAAAAAATGTGCCATGTGTTTGTGTTCACCTCCTTTTACTGCTACGCTAAATACAACCGTCAGGGGACACAGCAAACACATGGAGGAAGGTGTTTTGGTCTGATCAGTAACTTTTTGGCCCACATCTAAAACCCTACGTGTGGAAGGAAACAAACAATGCACTGTAAACACCATCCACTTGGTGAAATATGTTGGCAACATCATGTTATGCTGGTGTTTTTTCAGCACACCAGAAGGAAGACAGTCAAAGAATCAGCTTAGAAGTACTAAAATGCAAATTTACGACTCAGAGATACACTGTTGTAATTTTTAGTACAGATTCAGCTAAAGAAAGAGGATCAGACTGTCTTTGTGGCAGGCTGCTGGTAGAGAAGTGCCTAATGAGCCAGGATCTTTGCAAAGCTGTCTGTTATGTGAAGACATTGAGACTAGGAGACTTTTCCCCCTGAATGATTCCTGTGAATAATTAAGGTAGCAAAACAAAAATAATGGTTTATAAATTAGTGCAAAAGCTGCCGACGTCCAAAAACAACTTTTGGCACATCCTAAGACGTATGTCTGGCAGCTTGAAAGCAAATGGCAACAAAATAGAGAGAGAATTAAGACTTTTGCACAGTACCACAGCTCTGGGTCCGCTTTGGTGGAATTCCCCCTTTGTGAAACTGGAGCCCCAAAAGGCATCGGGGGAGCATGAGGGTTAGGCTAGATGAAGGGGGCGTCTGAGACCAGCAGAAGCCCACTTCTCTTTTCTGGCGGAGTCAGCATCACAGGTGTTAGTGAGCAACAATGCATGTGTGTGTGTTTGAGAGCAAGCGAGCCGTGTCCAATCAATGACACCCCACATTGTGATCATCTATTGTGGGGGGCGAGACTGGTGCTCAAAGGTAAACACAACCAGGAATAAATTGTTCGTAACCACGGAAGAGGCGTTGGTTGGAGATGAGGAGGAAAGGAGTTGGAGGAGACATGTGAAACATAGCATCTCCTTATCCTTACTGGGGGATTTTTGTTTCCATAGTAACTGTGAGGTAAACAAAAGTGAGGTAGAGAAATTTTGGCAGCAATTCCTCCCGGTGACTGTTGCTAGGTAAAAAGGACTTTTTTTTGCTTGTCCATGTCCACACTGGACTCCCCCATTTTCACTCCCACATAGCCTCCAGAGACGGAAAAAAAATGCAGATTAAATCTTTTTTTCATTTTTTTTGGTTCATAACTTCTCCACAGTTAATCAACAGGCCTTGCAGGGTGCTGCATTTTTGGGATATTTCCCATGAATTATGACCAGGCTATCAGTCCGCCAGCTGTACCGTGGAATTTTAGTATTCAGAGATGCTATTATTCTTATATGAATACATCTCTCTCCAGTTGTCACAATGATTTTACTTCTGTATGTGTGGATGCTCAGAACAAAGGGACATGGTGTAAAGCGGCCCCGGCGCCCCTTTCCCTCCTCAGACCAATTCAGTGTGGCAAAATGGTCTAAATCAACAACCCCATGCAAACGCATCTGGTGCCACACAGGCTTCTTGACAGGTGGGCAGCTCTCTAACCAGTCCTCTTGTGCCCTCATTTGCCCCCTGTTGAGCAACGAAGGTGCTGCAAAAAAGGAAGGTGTTTAAATAGGAAGTTGTAGAAAGTGGTGAGGATGGGAGGTGGAGTAGATGTTGCTGCGCTCTCTTCACCAGACCAGAAGTTTTGTGAAGACCTCATGTTACACCGTCTTGTCAGCATAACATGACAATGACACGTTGCTGTCCTGTCACTCAAGGCAATAATGTGTTCTGAATGATATCACCAGCTGCTGGCAAGTATTGATAATCGACCTCATTTGCTTTTTCCACTCCTCTTTTAGTCTCAAAGTTGAGCAGAGGTGTATGAACATTTTTTGTTTTTGTTGTTAAAGGTGTTCTGTTTGTCTGTTCTTTGGTTCAATCAATCATATTTTTATTGTCTAAAACGTAAGTGTGTTTTCTTTTTTTCAATTTGAAAGGCAGTACCTTTTAAATCAGTTGTACAGTTGTACTTTGGTGTCTTTGTGGATAAAACATATAAACCGTTTAAGAGTCCAGATGTAGAACGGAGATGGGCATGGGTTTCTTCATACAAGCTCTTTTAACAAGTTTCAGACGAAGCTTTAAAGCCAGAAAATGGATAAGTTGTGCCTTAGTAATGTTGGTAATTTTAAACAAATATAGAATTGATAGTTGATTTTGATTATATATCTTGGATACAAGATGCTGAGAGGAGATTCCTCCTGAGGGTGCTGGAGATGAGGTGGATGGATGGATGGATGGATGGATGGATGGATGGATGGATGGATGGATGGATGACATGATTGTTAGAAAATATCATTTGGAAAGCCCAATTAATGGGACAGTCAAGTCTTTGGACTGTGGGAGGAAGCTGGAGTCCTCTTAGAGATGCACTGAACGCACAGGGAGAACTTTCAAACTTCTTGCAAAAAGACTAAGTACAATTCAGTTCTGCTAATTCATAATTTAGAAAACAAACAGATCCAACATATGTACATAAACACATGGTCAGTTTAATCCAATCGTTTAGACAGATTCCAAGTCACGCAGAGACAATCAAATTCAATTCCAGTTAAAGTCGTGGTGGCTATCATGGTATACTTTGGCACAATGTCAATGTTTGTCTAAATTAAGCTGCAACAAATTGCTGGTTTCTGGAAAATGAAGCACTTATATATAAACAAAGCTGTCCTTCAACAGGTCCAGCACCACACCACCCCCTTCTGGCCTCCCGACATTCCACCAGTTTCGTCACCTTCTCTGTCATCATATGGTCCTACACACGTCCCTAGGCCCTCTACAAGCCTCTAAAACCTCCTAACATCAGTTTCCATAGCAACCAGGGTTTGCTGTGGGAAAATGTAAATGAGGTCTAGAAAATATCCTATCTGGATGAGATTAAATTGTTCCTTCTGGCCTTAATCATCCATGAGGATGATTGTAACCACAGTAGAGGCCCACTTTAGATAGTTCTGATGACAGACACAAAAGTTGAAATTGAGAAAATATAATATCAAAAGTTACACTTGAAACCTCACAAAATGCAAGAATTTTACAACAAAACCTCAGCCACTCACCTCCAGTTCAAAGTTAATCAATGCTTTGTGTTTCCCATCCTGTAAAGGCCTCTTTGTGAGCTGATAGACATTGGCAAAGAAAATGTTTCTAAAGTGGAGGAAAAGAGGCTTTGTTTCTCTTAAAGATGTAGAGGAGACCATATTCCTACATCAAGGGTATTTTACATCCAATTTCCATTGGAATCGTTATCCTAAGATAATTGGACCACTGATTGAATATTGGCAAGGTGTGTAACCTAGATGGTTGTGTCAAAACCAGACCTGCTTGGTCTGCTTCACATTACCTAAATAAGTGCAAGGGAAAGTTAATTGCCATAATGGAGATGCATTTAAATGTGAGTCACTTTTGAAGCGATGTAACTGGTAAAAGAACTGGCTTGTACAATGGATAGAAGAGTCGGCTCACTTTTGACCACATGCACAGCCTTCTCCTGATCTTCTTCGGTTTGGTGATCTGTGTCAACTAGGTAAGGAGTTGTGTCATTACCTTCTGCTGCAGACGTGTTTTCTTTCTTGGGCTGCTGATTTTTATTGTTTTTCATTTGTGGCCTAACTAGCAGCACCGGAACATCGAAAGGGAGTGTGAGATACATGTACTAGTACTACTACTGTTTTAGTAGTGTCATCTAGTAAAATAGGCTAGATAACAGGCCAGTTAACTGTGGTGTATGTCTGCAACCAGACTCAATGGTAAACTTTCTTAAAAGCTAAAAATGTCTTTGAACTGATCCTGTAAAGTTTGTGAGTGGCAAACGTTTTGGGAAATTCTCGGAGACAGAGCAACTCATTGTCCAGCTGGTTCAGTGAGATCTGCAGGCTTACCGAAGGATTTAGAAAATCTCGACATCCAACGTAAAATGTCTCATGTCTGTTTACAATAATGCACCTTGACTTAAAACGATAAGCCTCGTGGACTTGAATCTATCTCGGCTTGTTCCAGCATATTTCCAAATGTTTAGGAATAAAAAATCTAAGGCGTGATTTCCATCCAGCTTCTTTCACTCTGATATTCTGAAGTGCAATCAACCACTTGGGTCTAATTTAGTTTCGGTTTAAATCCAGCCGTTTTATAACAGGTTTGTTGGCGAGCATTATTGACCATTGTGAACATTATCCTGTCCGCAGTGCAACCCGTCCGCTGCACCTTCCACATTCAGCTCCACCAGACTAGCGGCAGAAACAATTAGCAAACACCTGGTGGAACCGCGCATCTGCTGAGCTTCTCATGCAAACTGCAACCTGGCTCTTAAAAACTGCTGTAAACAGCTTCATTGGAAAAGCATTGTAGTGATTGTGTGCTGAAAGGGGAGTGTCAAAAAGGGCAGAAAATACCTAATACACCCCAGAGGAAACAGCAAACGTGGAAGAATGTGTGCTGATCAATTGAGAACAAGAACTGACTTTTGGGGTTATATACAATACACCGTGAGTAAACAGAAACTTAAACTGGATATCAGGCTGAACACATGGTGATGCACTCTTGACATCTGGTCAGAGTTGATGGGAACATGATGGATGGAGCAAAGTACAAGAGAATCCTGGAAGAAGACCTGAGTTGAGACTTGGGGTCAGAGGCTCCTCCCAGCAGGTCCAGGACCATAAACATCTTAAACATAACATCCAGAGCCAATCACATCCAACCTCACTGAGCTTTAAGAATTTTGCACAAAAAAAAAAAAACATTTGCTAAGTTTTCAAACGTGCAAATTTAGTTGATATTGCACTGCAGTAAAAACGTGGTTCTAACATATAACATATGCTAACATGTATCAACTCAGAGGTTTTGAATACATATTCACGCCACACTATTCAGATTTTTATGCATGGTGATCGTGTGTCACATAGTTCCTCGAATTGATCGAAGCTGTGGCATGTGAAAGTATTCGAGGGCCGATCATAGTTTTGCAAGACACCGTGTGCCTCTTCGCTTACCGTCGGTTCATTGCACATCTTTGCTTCTTTTGTCAACATGTGCAGGTGAGAAATGCGAAATGTTCAACAGTCCTTCAAAAGTTTCTCAGGCGACGCGTTCCGCCTTCCAACCACCAGATAAAAAAAAACAACAAAAACAAACTCATCAACACCACCACCACACCTTTAACACACCCGCTCACACCGGCGCGCACGTACGTAAACACACACCACAACTGAAAGTTGCACGCGCACGCGCACACACACACATTCCAGCGGGCGGAGTCGGCGACGCGCGCAGAGGCCGTTTGTGAATGAGCCGCAGAGCGCAGCAGCAGGAACCCTCAGAGCGAGCTGAGCACCCAGCCGAGCGACGGGAGCAGAGCGGAGAGGGGAAAGAAAAGTTTTTCCAAATGGATTTCCTCGGTAGAGTCAGACATTTGCTGTTCTCGTATGTACTCATTAACGGGATATTGGTCACCTTCCAGGCTAAAGAAGGTAAGGGTCCGCTTAAAAAAAAAAACAGCTAAGTTTTCAGATGAACAGCTTTCTTGCGCTGAGGGAAAACACGCGTGCCGTGCGGGGAGTCTCCTTGCAAGAACTTAAAAAAAAAAAAAAAAAAGAAGCAGGAAATATTTTTCCTATAGTTTTGCAACTGTTTGAAAGTTTCAGAAACTTTGATTTTAACTTAAAAAAAAAAGAAAGAAAAAGAAAAAAAACAACCCACCTTGTAAGCGTTGTTTGGTTCAACTTGAATCTGATGCAACCTATTATTCCTAAGTGAATTGCGACGCTGCTTGTGCGCTCCTGTAGCTTTGGAACAGCAGCAGGTGGGGAGCTTCTACTGCGGAGTTAGCTGAGCTTGCTATTGCCTTGATCTTGCCTTATTCACCCAAAGGCATCCCTATTGAATGTATCGGATGTTGCTTTATTTGTCATCTTCCCGCACCTTTTGTAATGGGGGTCAAAGTGAGTCAACAACACAGAACACAGATATCAAGCAGGCTCAAGCAAAAGAAATAAATAAACACTGTTGTAAGTTTTGTGAGTGTTTTTCTTTTTGATAATTGATCTTGATGTTGTGTCTCCACAGAGGTGCTTTTGGATATGAAGGCAGCTGGAGGGGAGCTGGGCTGGCTGACTTGGTCCCCAAACCAGGGAGACAGATCTGGGGTGAGTATGGTGCTCTTTGCTTCTCCTCCAGCTCCCACGTTTCCAGCTGTAGGAATTTGCCCCAGGATAGAACAGAGTGGAGAAAACCTGCAGGAAGGGACTCACTCAGCTGTCCAGAGAACATTTTACGTAATTCTCTTAAAATTGCTCCCTGTATATGTATATACGTGTGCGTGCACACATGTGGGTTTTCTATAAAATCTGCCAGTTTAAGCCGTCTTGAGCTGGGATAGACTAGGCAGTCAAGGTACCCTATCAGGAGCTGCCTCCAGAGCAAGTCTGGGCTGCTCCAAATCACATATAGGCGGATAGGATAGCTGCTCCCTCTGAACTGGGAATACTTGTGGCTTCTTGTGGTTTCGAGGCTCCAGCTTCAGAATTGTATGTTAGAGAGCAATTAAGTTTTAAAGTTTGCAGCATGTGGTACCTCTTTGCCGAGAGGAGGGGCCTCAGACCGAGCGAGTCAAGCCAGCGCTACCTTTTTCCTTACAGCAGGGGAAAATGTCTACATTTAGGGATGAATCTCTAATGCTGCGGTTGTCTCTTTTACCATGAGCAGAGCAGAGACATGTGTTGCCTTCTTCCATCATGTGGTTGCGGCGTAATTGACCGGTCAGGCACATGCAGATTCACTGTAAATAGCCTCATTTCATGTGCTGATGACTCAAGAGCATGTGCAGGCACGCCGCTCAGTGGTTCACTCGACTTTCTCAGAGATGTGAAGCAGCTCAAATGCTCCCTCTGACACATTAGTTTCACTTTTTTCCCCCTCACTAATACGTTTCAGATGTTTGACGGATTATTTCAAGGTAGCCTTATGGGCCGGTTGTAATAAAAGGACGGTGGGGGAAAAAAAAAAAAAGTTCCACCAGGTTGTTAGCAGAGGTGTACATTTTGCTGTTGTTCATCAAGTTTATATGCAGACCCACACACTTCGCCAGCAAAGCACATTCCTTTAATTAATAGCACAGTGGCTGCATGCAGAGAGCCAACCGCAGCTTCTGCCTCCGTGGGGGCCGTTTGTTTCTCATGAGCCAAGGTTAGAAGTTGCTGTCACTTTTTCTCAAACATATTTGTGGCAACATCCAGTTTTCATGCAGCAATGCTGCCTGGGAAGGCTGCCAACAAGTGTGAGAGAGACTGAATGGGAAACAATTTTGACTCTTCGCAATGTCAGAAATGCATTGTCAACCAAAGTCCTTTGTGTTCGTGATAGTTTTAGGCTTTGGAGATTTAGAAAATGGATGTCTATGTCTAAAAAGAAACGCTGTATTGATGTAAAGGTCTGTATTTACCCTCATGAAGAGCAACGGAGTTCTCTGCACACACTCTGTTTTTGTTTCTTGCTTCAGATTACAGTGGCCAAACCCTCATGGTTAAATGGTTGCTCCTTTATTTAGCTATCCCCTTAGTTTTGGTTTATCCCCACATGGTTAGAAGCAATCCAGCCTTACTACCTCTAACCTTTTTCGGTTTTCGTGGTTCTGTTTCAGTGGGAGGTCACCCAGAAAACCCTGAATGGCTCTCAGTTTTATACCTACTCCATATGCAACGTCGAGGAGCGCGAGCAGGACAACTGGCTGCGCACCACCTTCATCCAGAGGCGTCCTTCCGTCTCTCAGGTCTTTGTGGAGCTTCAGTTCATTGTGCGCGACTGCAACTCATTTGACGGAGCCTCATTGACCTGCAAGGAGACCTTCAACCTCTATTCGAGCGATGCGGATGCAGACGTGGGCACGACCTTCCGTAAAAGCCAGTTCAAGAAGGTTGCCACCGTCGCTCCAGATGAGATAACGAAGAAAAACGACATGCGCATCAACACGGAAACGAAAGTTGTGCAAAGCTTGTCCCAGAAGGGTTTCTACTTGGCCTTCCAAGACATCGGAGCCTGCATCGCTCTCCTCTCTGTCAGGGTGTACTACAAGGCTTGCCCAGCCACAACAAAAAGCCTCGCTTCGTTCCCCGAGACGGTAGCTGGAGGTCTCAACCAGCAGCTCAAGAAGGTCACTGGGAAGTGCGTGGACAATGCTTACAGTGAGGATTTACCTCTCATCTACTGCACTGCGGACGGAGAGTGGGTGGTTCCAGTCGGACAGTGCCAGTGCGATGCTGGATTCGAAGAGGTTGAAGACGCCTGTCAAGGTAAGTCAATGAAGCATCTTATGTGGAAGCGTTTTAAATCACCTCCAGTTTTGCTACCTTTTGTTCCCATAGACATTGACAACTGGTGATCTTTTGGATCAATAGTTCTCCAGACTTTTTAGAAGTATTTAGAATTTTTCCTGAGGGCTTTCTTGCTTTTTTTGCTATCTCTGGTCCAGACCTGTCCAAACATCCTTGTGCAGTGGACAGTGGAGGGTAAAAGAAGTGCCATGTCTGAAAAATATTTCTACTACAATCTGAAAGTGTCTTAAAAACAGACAGAAACCAGATAAGACCTAAAATATACCTCATGTTCTAGTTTTCTGTTAGTAGCTTTTTGAGAAAAATGATTCTTGACACTAAATCAAGATCTGTGACACTGTGCTATCTTTGGTAATTCTTGTCAAACTGAACTGAACAAAAAAATAAATAAAAAAATCAGAAACAAACTGTGTCTTCGGGACAAACTTTTACTTTGTTTTTGAATAGACATAGAAAATATAACTTTTCCTTCCACATATACAGTGTGAATGTGCGGTTAGAAAGTATATAAAGGTGCTTTCAGGGTAGTGGGGTTGATCAGAAAGGTTAACAAAGCCTCACTTTCAGTGTTTTAAGGCCAAATTTGGATGGAACAACTGAAAATGTCCACGTACTTCTCTGGGTTCAATGAAGACAACGAGTCGCCAACCTAAAATTAAGACAACTCCATGGACATCCGGTATTTAGAAGCTTTGTAATAAAATTGCTTATTTAAATACCTGATTTCTCTGCTAAACCATCTGCTTTTTTTTAAGCTTAGGAGCTTCTTATGGTGAAACAATTCATACATCACAGCCAAGATGCAAAAGACGTTTCTTTAAAAACTGTCTGGCATTGGAGTTGAAATGACTTAAGAAAAAAAAATCCAAGTACAAAGTACAACTCTGAAATACTTAAGAAAAGCTCCAGTAACTATTCATCAAGATCATCAGAAAAGATTGACAGCATGGCTCCTTTGTAGGAGATATTTCACAAGAGGAAGAATGACTCAGGACTTTGATCTGTACTGTACTCTATCTTGTCCTGGCAAATTCCATGCGCTTCCATTTTACTGCGTTTTTTTTTTTTTTTTTGTAAAGGCTTAATTTATCTTTGCTTTAATCACCTGGGGTTATAAAACATACCTGTATGACTAATATTTATCATGCGTGCTATTATCATATCTCTGTGGAATTCTGCCCTCGGCTAACACCAGCTCCCCCCGCAGTGGGAGGAACATGTCCTGGCGTAATCCCTGAACCGAAACTGATACGAGTAGGAAATGTGCATTTACCTTTGGCTCCAATTAGCTGTTCTCTTTTAACAGTTTGCAGAAGCAAATTGTAAATGTTGGCCTTGGGTGTTACAACGGACGCTGGACAGCATGCTGGAAAATGAAGCCTGGACCTAAATTTTGGCCTCATCTGCATCGGCCAATCGCTGCGTCGTGCGCTTCGTTCGGCTGCAGCCCGTTAGCGTCAGATCGCTCCTCGTCGTGGCCAATCATTGAGGCGGCCTCCATTTTTAACGTCTCCATCTGCTCACCAGCCGAGCTTCAACCCACCTCCGCCCCGTCTCCACCCCTTGTTCTTCCGGCTCCTTCAAGCTTCCTTCCTCCCATTCGAGTGTCAAAAACCTTAATTCATTTGTGTCAAATAAAAACTTCTAATTGCAGCTTTTTGGCTGTGTGTGTCTCTCCAGGTTGAAATTGCATAAAGTTGGAGGGGACAGGAAATGGAAATTACGGTTAATTATTGTTGCTGCAATATTATTAGAAAACATTTTGTTCTCTCATTTTTTTGACCAACAGTTAAGGCAATAAATATTCTTATTTCTGGCAGATTTGAATATAAACTCTTTTCCAGTGAACCAAGAAGTTTGTTTTGTGTAGAAAATGAGAGGCATCATGTTAACTACCAGAATGTTAAGAAACCAGAGATTTTATTAAAAAAAAAATTAAATAAAAAAATGGATCATCCCCACAATAAACACTGGAAAATTATTTTATAGTCAAACCCTTTTTATAATTGCTGACCAACTTTCCACTGGAACTATTAATTTTGGACTTAAATGTATTTGCTGTTTTTTGTTCTATCTCCATACAAGCAAAGAATTTTCCGTGTAATTCCTATACACAATTTATTAGTTTGTTTAGGGAAATGTCTGATAGCTTGTGCTTTTAATTAGGGGTGCACTGATTTTAATTGGCACAGATTTTCAGTGATCGGCCGATACCCGCATTTTATCCACCGATCTTATTTACCTCAGCAAAGGTCTGAAAATCAACAGTTGTCCTCCTCTGCTCTCCCGAGAGAGAGCAGAAGGTTTGAATGAGAGACCGGCTCATGGGGTCACGTCTGCAGTTAGCAACAGTCACACCACTGTTGCCAACTCAACGACTTTCTTTTTATATTTAGCAACATTTCAGACAAAAAAAAGAGAAAAGAAAAAGGTATTGGCCAAAATCGGAATCGGCAGGTCAGGCTCGGTAATCGCAGAAGAGCCTGAAAATTGGAATCGGTGCATCTCTGTATTTAACAAAAATAATTTAATTTGCTTTCAACTTATCTGACACAAACAAAACTCTGTATTTTATGTGAACACAAAAAGGTCCGTAGAGTTTTACTTTATTCAGCGGCGTCTTGCTCGGCTTATCTGTTACATATCCTGAACCCTGGTAAATGAGTGTCTTACTCTTTGACATCTCTCGGTGCATAATTTAGAGCTTATTGCATCAGGTGATTTCCTGTTCTCTCGGTATCGTCTGCTCTCTTATCTCGACATGAGCTGGCTTTGGCAGAGCAGCCATAACTCAGGCCTTTGACTTTGTTCTGTTGTCACAGTTGCGCTTTACTGACTGTAAAGGAGACCTTTATTGTAGCGAGGGAATACGGCTGATCAAAGAAGCAAAGGAGTGGGGGGTACTGTACGGTGATGGATTAGCATCTTCAAGGCGGATGGGAGGAAAAAGAGGGAGGAGGCCGGGTGAAGCTGCCGAGCCTCACTGACTGCTCATGACATGCAGACCCAATCTGAGCCCCTGTCCTGCCGGCTGCAGCTATCTCTTTATCCCCCAACCCACCGTCGCTCCCCCTTTGTTTTCTCAAACGCACCGGAGCTGCAGCTTTTGGTGTCTGTGTGTGTGTGAGACGGAGAGAGAGAGAGCGGCGTGTGAGGGCCTGTTGAGATCTGCTCCGCGACAAAGCACACAAAGCCATGCCGTCAACCCCATGCGATGTTCCTCCTTCAGTCTGTTCTGTTTACACCACACACACTTGCACGACTTGAAAAAAGAAATATCTTTTAATCATCGTCTTAGAAAATAAATGCGCACGCTTTGACAGCGGGTATAAAAACGTCCCTGCTGACATGTTCGCTCTCCTACTTAGATTTAAGCTGGATAGGAAAGCTGAGGTTTTCTGCCAGTGGGTCATTTTTTTTAATCTTTTTTGTAGCTGCGGAAGAAAAGCCAGGTGAGATGATTAGGGAGGACGGCAGGAAGGAATGAGAGGGAGAAAAAAAGCGAGGGCTTGTGTTTAGAGGAGGGGTGTGATTTTTATTTTTTTTTAAGCGGAGAGAGGTGAGCGGAATGCAAAGGTAGGAGAACAATGAAGTGCTGTGTTTCCCCGCGAGGCCGACAGATTCCACCTCCTCTCCCCCACTTTACTGGTACATTCCTGATCAGTTTGCTGAGACGGAGCCTCCCAACATTACTCCAGACCTGTGGAATTCCCAGTGAACGCTGGCGGTGATGGGAGGAGAGGGTGGTGGGGAGGTGAGGGAGAACAGGTCCGGGTCAAGCCCTCACATTAAAATGACTAAACAAACAGAATCCCTCCAACCCCCCACCCCATCCCCACAAAAAAAAAAGACAACACACACCAGGAAGATCCCGGTGACAGGTCCGAGATGCATGAGGACACGCGTGGATTTAGATGGAAATGAATCACAGAGCTGCAGCGCGGAGCCAGGATGAATGGTTCCGAGGGCTTAAAGAGGAATATCCTACAGACACGTAGTTAATCATTTCCCCCCTGCTTCTTTCCTGAACGGATGGCTGCTCTGGGGTAAAACAACCACCAAAGCTTCCACTGTGGTGTTTTTTTTTTTCTCTTCTCCATATTTAGGTTGAAATTTTCCATGTTCGGCCATGTTTTCACTCAGTTTTATAACTCGTCTTCCCCGTGGGACCTGTTAAAGTAAAGATCTGTGACTTCATCTGGTTTCTGTCTCCGTCTCCTCTTTGCCTCTCGGTGCAGCAGTTCTGGCGGAAGGATCACTTGACTCTCAGAGCTTCTTTCTAGGATATTATTTCTGTCCCCCCCTTTAAACATTTTTGCTTGAGTGCAGATTGTTGTTTGAAACTGTCTTTCCTGGTGTTCACACAGACACTGTTGTCATTGGGTGAAAAGTCAAAAAAGATAAAAGAGTTGCTGCGCTGCGAAGACGTGTAAGAGCTTTGCAGGCTGTAAATCATAAACAAGTGGAAGCAGCAGGTCACAAACTGGACCTTTTGTTCTCTGTGACATTATTACAGATGGTGTTTTTTATATATTCTTATGCACAACCACGATACTCATGTGACTGATGGAGAAACTTAAACAGGCTGTAATTACAGCGTCTTGCAAAATTATCTCTCACGTTTTGTCACATCACATTGCATCACATTCGAAATTTGTGGAAAAGGAAGAAAGAGCATGTGCTGCGCAGTCTAGTGACTGAAACTGTTCTTCGCATCATCAGTTCTGCACAAATTATACCGTAGAAAACATAAGAAATGGCTAGAACTAGCTTTTCAAGGCAGGTCGGAGACTGTGCCAAACCAAAACAAAGCACTGAGTTATTAAGAAATAGAATATTGTTTTAAACATTTGCTCCACACAAAATGGTGTGCATATGTGTCCAGCCCCATCAATAAAGCCTAACGCAGTTAACTGCCTGCAGGAGGCAAATAAGTGGTAATTAGAGCTCACTTATGTGTTAATGACAGTAAATCCAACTATTCTGTGAAGGCCTCAAGTGTTTGTAAGAGAAAATCAGCGAACAAACAGCAGCACAAAGACTGAGGAATGAAGCAGCAAGACATGCCAGGGAGAAAGTTTAGTTTTTATTAGCAAACTGTGCTTGAACACTATGCCAACCTGTGTATCTGTATGGTGCAACCGCACACTTAGCAAGACGTGGCTGTCTAAACCAACAGGTCACGCAAGCGGAGCATTAATCTGAGAAGCTGAGGCTTGTGGTAACCGTGGAGGAACTGGAAGGCTCCAAAGCTCAGGTGGCAGAGCATCTCTTAGTCATGCACTCCACAAATTTGTCTTTTATTACCTTTGTGAAAGAGTTGCAAGAAGACCGTTGTGCATGTACACAGCAAACTAATGGAACACGGTTTAGTCAGATGAGACTGAAGTTTTAGTTTTCGGGCTGGGTGTAAAACTCGGACCAGGGGCACGTCATTTCCTCGCTGAAGCATGGCGGTGGCTCCATCATGCTATGTGGGTGCTTTTTTTTCAGCAGGAACAGGGAAGCTTGTCAAAGTAGATGGAGACATGGATGGAACTAAACTGGAACAAAGTGTGTTAAGACTATGGCAGAGACTCGACATCCAGGAGGACTTACGGTCAGATCTGCAACAGACTGTTTCAGGACAGCTTAATAACAGGATAGAATTGCAAGCCACACTTTTCTTTCAGTCTTCCAGTCATCTTCAATAATAATAAAAAAATCTAAACCATATATCCTTTGAAATCTATGTTACAATTAAATGCTTTGTGTTGGTCACCTAAAATCCCCCATCCAGAAAAACACTGGAGCTCATAAAACGTGTAAGTGTTATGAGTTCG
Organism: Alfaro cultratus; assembly: GCA_903066825.1. NCBI lineage: Eukaryota > Metazoa > Chordata > Actinopteri > Cyprinodontiformes > Poeciliidae > Alfaro > Alfaro cultratus. Next base: position 26,387 of record CAEFZX010028962.1, read on the forward strand.
GGCCAGTTAATAAACACTTTATTGACATGATTTGAATGTTCTTTCCTCATCTGTCTTGGTGGGACATAGTTCAGTCCCTAATGTGAATTTTCCATCTACTTTAAAATCTGTTGCACAAACAAGAATCTATTTTCACGGAGCGAAAAATAAACAGTGAGCTAAATGGTGTTTAACTTTAAATAATTTCCACTTGTGACTCACTCCGTTCCCTTCCTTCCCCTTAATCCACCCTGGCACAATGTAATGACTGCGTGTCACCCCCTCATCTGGATCTGCACCAGCTGATCCTCGGCTTTATTTCTGTTTAACTGTCCTGGGCCCACACCTCGCCAGCTCCCCCGAAAGCCTCGGCAAACAGGCCGTAATCCCACGCCATGGTTGCACAAGCCTCTGTGTATAAGCGAAGACACGGTTTGGGAGCGTGGAGCGCCTGCTCTGGCGCTCAGGAGAAAATGGCCTGTCGGTGGACCGACCGTCCCTCTGGATTCCAGTAAGGTCGGAGCTCACCAAGCAGCTTCCAGTAAGCAATTTTCTCCTCTCCCACTCCTTCCCTCTGTGTCTGTGTCGCCAAACTCATCCTGGGCTGATGTAAGGAACAGTTGGTGACTAAGCTAGCACAGCTACACGCTGTGGCGAGTGATTTGTATGGGTAGTAATTGACTTGGGTGTGTTTGGTCTTTTTCAGTGGAGTAAGTACAGGTTCTGCTGGCTTTTTTTTTTCTTCTTTTTTGCCTTTGTGTAATCTCTCCTGCCGTCCTCTGCCCCTCACCCCACATCCTCGCTGTCTCAGAGGACTTTTTTTTGACTATTTTAGCCTTAATTTTCTGCCTCTCATCTTGTATTTATTTTGTAATTTCTTATCTTTGCACATTATTCCCAGGATTATTTTCGCAGCACCACATACAGTTTACTCCAGCACACACTGTTGTGCAACCAGTCCCCCAAGTACAACAAGCTCAGATGCAAACAGAAAGCTTTTCCTTTTTTTCTCCTTCTTGTTTCGTGTTCACATTGCTCATGGAATCACACGGAGGCTGTTGTTTTTGGCCAACACGCAGGTCATGAATATGACACCAGAAGACTTTAAACATCCCGTTTCACATAGCCCTGATGGGACTATTTAGACTTTGTACGCTCACAGTATTTCTATCTGATTAAAACAAGTCTCACTAAGTGACCCGTAAAAATAAATAGGGGCAAAATCTCAACAATGCTGCCAATAGGGGAACAGCAGCCGGCTGCTTTCACATGGTGGCTAAGGCGAAAACATTTAGTTGGAGGTACAAATAAAACTCTAACCATTTGTTTGTGTTTTTTTTTTTCTTGATGAACTTGACAATCAATGCGAGAAATTGGACCGCCTAGAAAAGTCTCTCATGTCAAGGATCGACTTTTAAGTTAAGGCCTGCATCCGAAGCCAGTGAGTTCACGGCGATTGAAGAAACGCCTTGCGCAATTTTTTTGTTTATCTGATGTTATGCATGCAAAGAGACACAGCAGCACTCCTGGAGATTGCAGTGATTCGATTTAGCAGGCTTAAGGTGGATTTCACAGAATGAGAATCATCTCACTCCACCCGGATAATCCCTCCCACGCTCAAAATTTTCTGCTCCACCAATCTTCCCTTGATTCTCAGCCTCTGTAGCTGGTCACAGAAAAGCAGACTCACTGCCTTATTGGACAACTCTGCAACACAGTTTTGAGAGACAGGTTTTTATTTTTATTTTACTTTTTTTTTACTACATTGCCTCTGAAAAACCGCTGAGATTACTTTGAAAGATTGCGTTTCTCAGATGTTGTGCCAAGTTAACTTATGACTAGGGAGCTAATCTTGCGGGAGTTGGTTAGATTAATGGGGGGGGGGTTGGGTTGGGTGGTGGAGGGGGTTCTTTCAAGTGATGACATGCTGTATCTTGTTAGGCCACATTTTTACTGGAGAGTACAGTGCCAGTTATTAGAAACAGAAAGAAAAAAAAAATAAAGAAAAAGTCAATGGAGTCCGTGATTATCTGGTGTTGATAACAGAAAATTGTACAGTTCTGGGCTTGGGAAAGTGAAAACACCATGGTGAGTGTATCCTCCAAATAGATCAATTTGATTTTCTTTTTGATTAGATTAAATCTGATCTGATGGCAGATTTAGGTGAGAAATGTTCACCTTTAGAAACCTTTGGTCTCAGATCACATTCTGAATGAAGCAGCCAGATAATAATCGACCGTTTAGAGTAAAAAGAATCACAGAGTAGATAAAAACCCAAATCTATAGAAACACACAGAAACAGTAAAATACGTGCAAATGTAAAAAGTGTATAATTTTGTGGACAGCTCAGCATTGTAGCAGTTTGAGACAAAAAGCTTGCGGTAGCCTCAACTCCCCTCGTCTTCCCCTGCAGGCCTTACGCTGCTGGATACCACTTTAATGTGCAACACAGTATGTCAAAATCCACAGACTGGAGTAAAAGTTTTACGCTACTATTACCTTAATTTAACTGCCTTAAATATGCCAATACCTATTTCAAGGTATTGGCATAAAAATGTAAAGAACATTATCTGATTGCTCTTCAAAATTAAATGGAATTATTAGTCCTTCGGCTTAAATAATGTAAGTTATTTTATTTTTAAAATGTGTAAAAAATGTTAAAATCAGCAAAAATGTAGAATAAATGTGCAGTCAATTAAATAGTAGTTACTAAGTGCTTAGTGCACATAATATTTTACCTTTTATTGTTCTAGCTTTTGTAGTTTTTATGTCATCTACTCCTTGGTTGAAGTTACAATCTCCACACATGGCCCTTACTTTAAAAGTTAAGCATTAACCATTTTTAGCCTTCATGCGTGTGTGTGTGTGTGTGTGTGTGTGTTGGCTGAGCCATGGAAGTCGGGACATATTTCCTCTTGGTGACATTCCTGAGCCTGAAGGCTGTGTTTATGTATGTGTGTGAGTGTTTTGGTGGGGGATGGAGGGGGGGAGTGCAGAGCAATGTGAAGCGCTTTGTATTGTACTGCCGGTGTGTGAGGTCAGCACTTTCCTTCCCAGCAATCAGTCAGTCATGCCCCCCAGCGCAGCCCAGCAAATACACCCACCCACTGCTCACTGCTAACAGGACGAGGCCTCAGCGGAAACCGGAGGTCACCTAATCCCTCAGTGACTCCCCGACCCGTGGGCTCAGGGTTTTTCATTGTCGCTCAACGCTGCGGTCTCACTCAGCTGCTTTTCATTTTGTTGTCCTGCCTGATAAGTCGTTTTGTTTATTGGTGCATTTGGTTCTGTTCTGGTCACTTCCCCTGGTCAGGAAGTCGATGGCTGTCAGCATTCATCCTGTTGGCTCTGGGAGGTGTGGTGAGATGGTGTTGCCTTTTCCACCTGGCTGTCTGGAAATGTTGCAAACCAGCACAGATCTGGTCTCTGGAAGCTCTGAGTCAACCCGGGCTGGCTTCATCAGAGCCTTCCAACAACGATTTTCAATCTCCTTGTCTCCAGTCTTCACTCTGTGCAACCTCTCTTCCTGTTACTGAGTGCAAGGAAACTTAGAGAGTGAGAGGTGAAAGGGGATCAGGGAATTTATTGTGTTTGTTAACAACCCCAGATGAAAGCTTGGTGCAATTGTAAAACAGATGTAATGCCTTCACAGCTTCTCCATTGGTCAGCTAATCTTTTTCACTAATGCCTCCAACCCCCCTCCTGAGCCACATGCCCACACATCAGCCCCTACACCTTTATGGCTCCTTGCCTGCCCCTGCCTCCCCTTCTCTACCTCTGTGACCTCTGGCTCATGTTACCCGGGCCTCCTCCCCCATCAGAGGCCCCCTCTGTTCCCTCAATCCAGGTACCCCCGGATTGCTAATTACTTGTTGTCACCCTGCATATAAACACACGGACATGACATATCGCCATTTCACGCAGGGTTTGTGCAGTTTGGAGATGAAAAGAGAGGAAGTGAAATAAATGAGGGCAAGGACAAAGCCAGGCTCTTTTGCCCCCAGAAATGACCAGAGAGCTGCCCTGATACAGATCTGACACTGTTTATTTCTCGCTTGACTTTATTTTTACAAGATCTCCTTCGCTCGCTGGCCGTTCCTCTGAGTCTAACCTTTCTCCCTTTCCTTCTCGTCGGTGCGAGCATGTGTTTGTTTTACTTGGCCAATGACTCTGTGTAAAGCCACGCACAGTTTAACTCACCCTCAGGCAGACACGACCTTTCTGCCTTCTAAAAAGCTCAGTGCCGTATTCAATTGTCAGCCCCCACCGCTCTCCCTCCCCGTTCTACTTATTCGTCATGTCCCGGGGCCGATTTCTGTTGTCAAGCCACCATGTTACCCATTCATCCATCTATACGACCGGGCATTCATCACTGTCGGCATCTCATCCGTCTTAAGTTCTGCCGACACACCGGTGAGCCCTCAGAGGCTCTAGAGCCAGTCCGGCTCCCTGAACGTAACAGGCCCTTGCACTCATTCTCTATAAACAAACACGGGCCACTCAAGGCACACAGGGCCCCTAACATGACAAACAGTTCCTTGTTTGTAGCAAGTAGGAGGGGACAAAAAGGGCCACTCTTACTTTGTTAAATTTCTCAACTGCAAAGAAGCCCAGGCACTTTTGTTTATGAGTGGCATCATCTCAGTAAACCCTTGTATGGGATTTGTGCCTGTGTTCATGTTGTGTCAACACATTTCAACTTCCTTTTTGGTTATTATTCTGTTTCTCTACTCTTAGCCTCAGTTCTGGTTACTCTGTTGCTCGTGCTACCTCGTGCCTCCATGCTTTGATTGGCTGCTTTAGGAAGGAAGGCAGCGTCAGCCGCACACTTCCTGTTTCCTGTTGTGTCCAGCAACAATCCAAATCACCCCTCGACCTTCTCCGTGGAACAAGGAAGCTCGCTTTCCTCAGACTTTTCTTTTTTGTCGAGGAATCCTCTCGTTAAATACCCCAGCTGTACTTTCGCTGTGACTCATATTTGGAATATTTGAGGTACACAAACCCATTCACCTTTACCACCAAAAGGTTGGCTAGAGCTTAAGCTATGCAGTTCCAGGCCTCCCGTTGGGTGGTGTGCACTGGAATGCATCTTGATTATAGAGGCGACACACAGTGGAAGGCCATCATCTCCACAGGCCTGACCACGATGCATTGCAGCTTGCACTGTAACACCAAATAGAGGCGAGTCCTCCTCTATTCAGATGCCATGTGGCATTTCAGCTATTCCCATCTGCAACGCCTGTGTGTGTATGTTTTTCCTTTCAGCTTTTGAATGGCATGGCATTCTCCTTGCCTGCTGGTCAGTGGTGAATAGCAATCTTAATGGGTTAGCTGGGAGGAGAGAAAGCAGGAGAGCAAGGAATTTGGGGATTACATAGAAGGAGAGGTAGGGAAATGAATCAGGGTTTTGGGCAACAGCTGTTCCCCCTCCTCAGACCAAGAGTTCGTCCCGGCATGTCTCCTTTCTTTCTTCAGTCCTCAGCGGATACAGTATCCCCCTCTTCCTTTCTTAGCCCTTCTGTCACTACTTCCCGCCTCTCTCCTGCCTTGCCCGTCTTCTGTCCTGTCTGCGTTAATGAGTAGTCGTATTTATAAGTGAAACAGCTGCCCAAGATGGAACAGAGATGCTGTAGAGCGAGGGAGGACAAAACTCAGTGCAGTCCTATTGGCCAAAGATCCATACCCTTCTTTGTGTAGAGTAATTTTTCTTGCCACAATTGTTGTCAGGCTCTTTAGATAACACACCTCCTCACATATGCTCTGCGTCAGCTCGGTGAGCCGCAAGTTTATAAAAAGCCGAGCAAAGTTGAAGCGAGGCTCATGGTCAATCAGCTAAATCCCCTTGATATGACTCAAATGGAGCTGCAGCCATGTGCTTTCCGTCTTCCATGTGGTCACTTGTGGCTTCCAAATGAGCTTCCCCCGAGCAAGACGAGCCGAAGGGCAAGCTAGACGGTATCACAGCGCGAGTCTGATATTGTCTTAGTCTTAGCTCTGCTTTTTTCAATTAGCCTCTTCAGGAATCTGACCTTGTTTGCTTATCACTGACTGTCTCAATGCTTTTCCCAGTCAGTGTCAATGCTGTATGTCTGGCCGCTCACTGTGAAGGCCTCATTTCATTTGGCTAACACAATCTGTTCCTACAGCGCCTAATCTCTCTTTTACCGCAGTTTTCTCAAATTCCAACGTCTGTTTCCTCTGATGCATGTTCATTTAACTGCAGTGTTGCATGACATTGAAATGTGTGTGTGTGTATGCATTATGTGTGTAGCTGAACTGAATGAGCAGAGGGACATGAACAGGTGACAGGCTGTGGACCTAATCCCTCTCCTGATGGCACATTGTGTCCAGTAGTGTGCTTTGCATACATGTCTGTGTATTTTGTGCATGCACACGACTGTGGGTTCATGTGAGCATTGCATACACTGGCGTGTGTGTGCGTGCGTGTGTTTATGATCATCCTATGGTGTGAGCAGCAGCCCCAGGAATGCTCTCGCAGAGTTAAAGGGCAGCCGTCTCAATTTCACCCTTCTTGACGGTGCGCTCTCAAACCAAATTTCACACTGTATTAAGTTCATATTTCGACATTTCCTTGCACAGCTGGGCATCCTACCTGCATTTCTTTATTTAGAATTCAAAGTGTGAAATTAGATGTCACCTTATCTAGGCGATGCCATTTCAAAGTATCCATGTGGATCTTTGAGAGAAAGAAATATAATAGACTGTTGGGTGCCAAATGGCACTGTTGTTGCTCTCGCACCTTTTCTTCTGTACTTATGAAAACTGACTTAGGGTTTCAGAATGTTGGAATACTGGTTGTGTTTCTTGAGTCAGAGACAGTAAGACAGAAGCATCGGAAGAGAGAAAAGTGTGTGAAAAAGTTGAGAGTACGAGTAGCAGCATGGTAGAAGGTGTGTGATTGTGTTTCAGGGTTTGGCTCAAATGAGCATCATTTTATTTGTAATGACCAGAGTTTTATTGAGTGACCTGAACACTGTGCAGACTCCTCCTGCCTTCTTCCCCCCCCCTACATCTCTCTATCACCTGCCTAAATGTGGGATTTAGCCATGACACAATTAAGTGTCCCCTCGACCTCTACGTGTTGCTCTCAGGGGTCAAAAGTTCAAAGCATTTCAAAGAGGGTTGAACAATCTGGAGAAACTTGCTGTGCTCCTTGCCATTTAGGATGCTGCCAGAAGTCCCTATTGTCTTCTTTGGCTGATCATTTGCTGTGAATGTCTTTTTCTCCTTGCAGAATGTCAGCCAGGCTTCTTCAAAGCTGAGGCATCCAGGGACAAGTGTGAACCCTGTCCTGCCAACACCCAGAGCCAGGACTCCAGGTCTTTATTCTGTGTGTGTATGGGTGGCTTCTACCGGGCTCTTAAAGACCCCTTGACTGGACCGTGCTCAGGTGAGAATTGTGCAGAAATGAATGCCAACTTCTATAAAATACTAGTTATACTACATAGTAGAGAAGCACTGAGAAAACTTCTGTTGATTGCAATCTACAGAAGTTTATGCCAGCCAGATACTATCAATGTGTCCATTACAAAAGTGTGCAAAACTAGTAGTCCACTATTGGTGATTAAAAAAGAAACGCAATAAGTACTTAAAAGAACATGCCGGGCCGTCATCCTCCTTCCACTTCCTGTTGTCTTCTTTGTCTTTTTCTGTTTGTTGATCACGTGACTCGTGTGATGCGAAAAAAAGTGTTTCCATTGCAATTTAGCAAAAATACATTCATTTCGATGTAGCTGAAAAACAACCTCATCCTAGTGCAAAAACATTTTATCCAAAAACATGAATTTTTCACGAAATTCGCGTAATTATATAGTCAATTCAAGCGCAGCTATACACTCCAATAGCAAACAACAGCTTAGCGATTCTGGTTTGCATTACTGACAACACTCTTTACTGTAGATGCAGATACAGAAGGAGGATGTTGGATCTATCAGCCATTTTCACTACAGTATAATTGATTGAACTATGACAGTTGTTAGAAGCAACAAGAGAGAAAAGACACATTTGTTCTAAAAGTAATTTCCTTTTGACACAAAATTTTCTTATGTAATTGGATTTGTACAGAATAAAATGTACTCTGACCATTTTCATGATTATGAAATCAGTAAATGAGTTCATTTGAAATAGCATTTACGTTCATAACTGTTGAGAAACAAGCATTATTCAGAAAGTGTCTCTGGTCTTGTACCTACTATATATTCTACGTTTTTCTGATCTGCCCCTCTTAGGCCTCCCTTCTGCCCCTCGAGGTCTGGTGGCCACTCCCAACTCTCTTACCCCAGGAAAACTCCTGCTTTCCTGGCAGCCCCCTGAAGACACCGGAGGTCGAAGCGACATTACCTACAGCGTTGAGTGCCATCGTTGGGAGGGCTCGTCTCACCTGCCCTGTGGAGAGAAAATTCGCTATGACCCAGCAAACACGGGCTTGCTTGACACGAGGGTGTCAGTGAGTGAACTGGATCCTTACTTGAACTACACCTTCACCGTGGAGGTGCACAGTGGCGTGTCCATGTCCCCTAGTCAGGCAATACCGCGCAGTTTCAAGCCGCAGTCCTCTGCCGCACTGAATACATCCCTTCACTACACAGGTGAGTGCTGGTGATATGAACCAGAGCTGCGATGCTTATCTGTGCTGCAGTAATGGCTGATGCTATCTGCGAGGTAGTGACGGCTCTGCAGTTCGAATGAGGCCTGGAGAGGGGAGTGAATTGTCCATTTTATCGTTTTAGAATCTTAAAATTAAATTGTTTCCTTCTCCATGTATCGTCCTCAGACCCACCCAAAATTACGTCAATGCGTCTGGTCGAGCGGGACTCCACCAGTTTGTCTCTGTCCTGGGACGTTTTCCCTCGTCCACGGGTCCAATCCCAGCCAATCCGCTATGAACTCGCCTACCGCAAAAAGGTGTGGAAACTTTTTAATAGACTCTGACAGCACACAAAGATTAAAGAGCTGAACTTTATGCTTGCATTTAGTCCACATGGCATGATTAAAGCTATTTGGAAATGCATTTTGCGTTTAATTTTAATGGACATGCAATTTGAATGAGTTTCTGATGTTACTTTAAAAAAAAGAGAGGCTTTTTAATAGGTGCTGCTTTAACGCTGGGGCTATTGGTGGACTTTTCTCTTTTTCCCAGGACAATAAAATCGACGTAACTACATATGTGGTGCTGAAGCTGGAGAAAAACTCAGTGCAGATCAGCGATCTCTCCCCAGGCACAGCTTACCTGGTTAAGGTCCAGGCCCTGGGTGATGACGGCAACCAAGGCGTTTCTAGCTTGGAGGAACAATTTGAGACGCTGTCTGAAGGTGCAGGGAGAAACTGCTCTAGGAAAAACTTACTGGCTTTGTTTGGGAATCGTCTCACTGGTTTATTTTTCTTGCAGGTCACCTTAGCAAGACTGCTGTTATCCTTGCTGGGGTGGTTGCAGGAGCAGTCACGCTGTTCATTCTGACCGTCATCCTTTTCCTGCTCAGACGGTGAGTAAGCGGCCCACTCTGCCGCTTTCCCTCCTTCTTATTCTGTCCCGATAATCTGTCACAACACGACATCCTTCGCTGCCTTCCTCTCTCATTCTTCTGCTTTTCCTTTGTGGGGCCTCCAAATGGCCTTTGCATTCACTCTCTCCTCACCTCTTTCTTTCACTCTTCCTTTAGCAAACCATCTTTTCTCTTTATCTGGATGTGTGTGCCAGCACTCACCGGGGAGGAATTTCTGCTGAATGTGTCTTGTCATTGCGCAATGGTTGCAATCTACCAAGCGTTGGAGCCTTTGAAAGGAAATTAGACATGAGTGGCACATTGTTGTCGATAAGAGGCGCTCGCTTCTTTTTTGTACGAGGCCGTGGGCGCTTTGTGAGGGTGACCCGGGCCTGTACTGTAGCAGATTGTAACCACCTCTTTCCCGCCTGCTGGCTTTCAGCCTTTGAATTGGCTCAGCAAATACAGCCCATCGCCAAGGCTTTGTCAAAGAAACGCTTCTGCCTGAATGAATGCATTGCACCAGAGGTCTGAAAAGAAGAAAACAAATCTGGAAAATTTCTTAAAAAGGTTGCTGAAGTTGGGTGCTGCATGGATCGGATCGGTTCACCATGTATAAAAGCCATAGCCCTCCTAGCAGCTGTCCTGGGTTTAGTATTTGTTTTATTTACTGCCACTTGTCCCCTTCTCTCTCTCTGCTATTCTGACCATCATCTCCTACTGATGAGTAAAAGGCCTACAGCGCCGCCGTAATAGATGTCTATTACAAAAGTGTTCATAACTGTTGAGCTTTTCTATGTTTTGTCATTTTACAATCACAGTACAAAGTAATGACCTATTGTACGGCTTTCATTGAAACCATTAGAAGTTTGGTTCATAGTTTCACCCCACATGAGTCGGTGCTTTATGGAATCAGCTTTTACAGCATGTACACCTCCTGGTCTGTTGGGGTTTGTCTCTACCAGGTTTATACATGTAGAAACTGAAACGTTTGACCATTCCTATTTGCAAAATGCCTCAAACTCAGTCTGAGTGAATGGAGAACATCTGTCAGCATCGGTTTTAATGGTGTGTTCAGACCTGAAAGTCCAAAATTAGACCAGCATTTGTTACATTTTCAGCTGGTGCAGTTCAGTTTCACTCAGCACTGTGTCAAATGAACCAAGCTCTAATTGAAAAACCTGGCCTTCTTCACAAAATGTAAACAAAAATGGAGTGCCATCATATTTTAGTGGTTGTAAGATTGCTTTTTTTTAATCTTTGACTTTGACCCAGAATGCTCTGCATTATAATTCACTTCTTGGTTTTGGAGCTGTCTCCGGTCCATTTGCATTCACATATACAAATCGCACCAGAGTTCACTTGAGCCGAACCGAGACCTGGGTTTTTAGGATGATGTTCACTGTCAATTTTCTGATAAGCCTAGAAATATGTATGGAGGACAGAATGTTTAATTTTAATTTATCATAAGTACCTTATTCCAGATGTCTTCTGCATCGCCTACATACAGCTTTAAATTTCTCTGCCAATTTGTATCTCACCTGTGTGTTCCTTGATCCTCATGCAATAATATGATCAAACAAACCTCACAGCATCTTAACTTTATACTTCTCTATGTTGGTCAAGCAAATAACATAGCACAATAAAATCTCTTTGACTTATTGTTATATCATGACAAAATGTGTAAAAGTTCAAAGGTTTGATTTAAAAACTGTTATTCTTTTTATTCAGAAACAGAAACACACATACCAGGCAAGGACCAGAGGACACCTACTTTTCAAGCCCCGGTAAAAAAAAAAAAAAAAAAAAATATATATATATATATATATATATATTGAACTCCCTTTTTTCATTTAATTGTATTTGTCTTCCTCATTTGTTAACATGCAACCATCTTCCCGTGCCTTGCAGAGCAATTAAAACCACTAAAGACGTATGTGGATCCACATACGTACGAGGACCCCAACGTAGCTGTCCTCAAGTTTGCCACTGAAATCCACCCGAGCCACATAAGCAAACAGAAAGTCATCGGAGCTGGTGAGTGACAACCCTGCTGAGTTAATCTGCTGTGGGGCTTAGATTTAAAATCTTGAAAGGTCTGTCCATTTGCACGCCCCCTCCCGGTCCCCCAAAATATTCCCTGTTTATACTGAGCACCAGTATAAACAGCTTAACAGGCTAATGGGCGGTTTTTACTTTGCTGAGATTAGGATCTATCTGGCTTTTTTTTTTTTTTTTTTCTCACCCGACAAGTTGAGAGATCTTTTTGTTCTGCGGTTAACTCTTGGCTGTGACATCTTTATGTTTTGGTCCAAGATGACATGAACATTGCACAACAGAAATGGCTGCAGACACACAGTTTTGGAAGAACATCACAACACCTTCCTGGGGCTTGCTTCAACGTTCCCATTGAGGATAGGTTCGTTCAAGTGCGACCACCTTTAGCCTTTGAACCAACAGTCCATTTGAGCCCCCCCAACCCCCAGCTCCCACGACCAAATGTCCCCTTTCCTTCTCGTGTGACAGCTGATTCCCATGCTCCCACACGACAGGTCGTCAACTATTTACACAATGTTGCTTTCTTTCTTTTTCTCCCTCTCTCTCAACACCGAGCCAGAACACACCTCGGTGGGAGCGCCTCAGGCAAAACAGCCGCAGAGACTTCCTTATTTCGTTTTGTTGCTATGCCAAGTCCTGTGGCTAGAAACTTAAGAGAACCCATCCCACCAATATATACACACACATTAATTTCAAATATCTTTTGTAAATCAACTGTCCAAATTATGATTTTTTATTTTTTTCCACCTACAGGCGAGTTCGGTGAAGTTTACAGAGGCACCCTGAAAGCGCCTGGGAAGAAAGAGGTGGCAGTGGCGATAAAGACGCTGAAGCCCGGCTACACGGAGAAGCAGAGGCAGGATTTTCTGAGCGAAGCCTCCATCATGGGACAGTTTTCCCACCAGAACATCATCCGTCTGGAGGGAGTGGTGACCAAATGTGAGGCTTTTTCTCCACTTTTTTCTTCCTGCATATCTGTTATAGGTCAATTTGGGCTTATAGTTTGTTCTGCTTCTGTGCAGTTAAACATGCGATGATCGTGACTGAATTCATGGAGAACGGAGCACTGGATAGATACCTGAGAGTAAGACCAATATGGTTTTCAGGGTTGTTTTCTTGACATGTTGTGATTTTTTTTTTTCACATTTCCTGAGAGTATTTACAGTAGTTATGTAAAAAAAAAAAAAAAAAAAAAAAATAATTTATTTTACTTATTTTTGCATCAGGACCATGACGGGGAGTTCTCGTCTCACCAGTTGGTGGGAATGCTGCGTGGCATCGCCGCAGGCATGAAGTACCTTTCTGAAATGAGCTACGTTCACCGTGATCTGGCTGCGCGCAACATCCTGGTCAACACAGCCCTGGAATGTAAAGTTTCGGACTTTGGCCTTTCCCGGGTGCTTGAGGACGATCCGGAGGGGACGTACACCACCAGCGTAAGTACATGCTTTAATTTTCTGGGAGCTCTGTGGAGTAAAATTCACTTCAGTTTGGTGTTTTCTTTGTTCTTCATGATGACATTTGTTAACGACTGTTTTCTAATAAATCTCTGAGGCTTGTAAATTATAAATAATTTATTATTATTTATCATAAATAATAAAATTGTTGACTCCTGTAGGCAATTGGTTGCACAATTCATAGAACATCACCATTCCAGTATTTTTGTGTTTCCATTCTGAAATGAGTATTTAAATATCTATCGATTAGATTGTACAAATCTTGTAATTACTACAATAATTACATATAGTAACTACTATACATGTAGTAATTACTTGCATTATTATGTGCATAGTAATGCAGAATAAAGTTGCCAATGTCAAATTTATTTCTAAAGTACTTTTGAAACTGTTGAAAGTGTAAAGAAGTCAATAAATATGCTATAACTCAGAAATATACTATCACAACTTTATTTCAATAAAGGGCAATTGAGTTCACAGCACTCCGGTCAAAATAACAAAAGAAAATACAAACAATCTCATTCAGCCACTTCAGCTTCAAAACAATGTCAGTGCAAAAAAAGACTAAAAGACCAAAAAAAAATTAAAAAAAAGAGGACAAGCCCTTTGGCTGCTGGGTAACAGAATTTAAAAGCCCAATTCTTGAAGGAATAAAGGAGTTTGAACATTGTAAATTGTGGTCACGGTGTGATAAATGTGAAAAGTTAGAGAGGCAATGAATTATGGTTTTTGCAAGCATTTATGTGGATCTTTTATCTTTTTACTACCCTCTCTGACTCAGTGGTTTTCCTTGAACAGGGAGGTAAGATCCCCATCCGCTGGACGGCCCCGGAGGCGATAGCCTACAGGAAGTTCACCTCGGCGAGCGACGTGTGGAGTTTCGGCATTGTCATGTGGGAGGTCATGGCGTTTGGGGAACGGCCTTACTGGGACATGAGTAACCACGAGGTTTGTCTTCATTTCTCAGCTCTTTTAGTCAGAAGATCATTGGAAAAATGTAGCAATTTACCAAAAAATAAAAAAATAAAAATACCATCTGTAGGTGATGAAGGCCATCAATGAGGCTTTCAGGCTGCCAGCACCCATGGACTGTCCGTCGGCCGTCTACCAGCTGATGCTTCAGTGCTGGCTTCAGGACCGCGCCAAGAGGCCGCGTTTCGGAGACATCGTCAGTCTGCTGGACAAGCTCCTGCGCAGCCCAGAGTCTCTGAAGACCATCGCAGACTTTGATCCACGGTAAAAAAATAAATAATTATACCAGGCAAACTGCCTTTAATAGATGCCTTTTCAAATTCAATCCCGAGTGTATGAAGTTCTTTGAAACCAACGTCCTTCAAAAAAGTATGAATCAGGATTTTGTCTGAGTTTTAGTTTGTGATGGCTATTAATTCTAGTAATATATAAAGAAAATTAGGAATTTATGAAACTACATATTAAAAATAACATGGAAGTAGTTCAAATTGGGTGAGGCTGCAGAGTAAAAATTAATACACGGTACACGTGTCCCTATTGTTTCTGATTCTGTGAATGAAAGCGAGTTTTTCCCTATTGAGACAGAGCACAAACACCAAAGACAGTGAGAAAGAACACAGAGATGTCATCCTCATATCTTAATCACCTCTTACCCCGACTCCCTCAACCGGTTTTTCTGCTTTATCACCAACTGGTTGCCTGCACAGTAATTACAGACCTCAGTCATCTGTCTCTTGTTGTGGGAAAGCGTGTAAATAATTATCGTTAACGTTTAGGTCGGCTCCCTCGCTTTTCCCAGGGTTTCCATCCGCCTGCCCAGCACCAGCGGCTCGGACGGCTCCCCCTTCAGGTCGGTGTCCGAGTGGCTCGAGTCCATCAAGATGAGCCAGTACAGCGAGAACTTCACCCGTGCCGGGGTCGTCACCATGGACCAGGTGCTGCAGATGAAGAATGAGTGAGTGCCGGTGTTGGCGACAACACATTAACTTTAATATGGACTGTGTTCATTTTCGTGACACGCATTAAAAAAAGAATAAACAAATGAATAAATAAAAAACAAACATAAAAACAGAAAGTAAGGTATTTAATGTTTGTTTTTATTAGTTAAACCTGCAGTATCTAACTTTAAAAAATATATGTTTTTGAATATTTGTTTAAATTGTCATTACATTGTAACACTGTAACAGTTATATAAAGAAAAATAATTTATGAAAAAAAAAGAGCTCCCAGTTCAGAAATCCACCACTCAGTCAGAAACAACCAATCAGAGCCAGGAGGAGGGTTTTAGTGCTGTCAATCACCTCCTTACCCCTTTGCTCTTTACTGAGCTAAAGCTGGTTCACCACAACATAGCCTGCCACAAATGCTAAGGCTAGCTAGCATATCCATCTATAACAGTGGATAAACTTTGTTTTCCACCATTAGCACATTGAGCAGCATACAGGAGATTGATTGACAGCGCTAAGACCCTCCTCCTGGCTCTGATTGGTTGTTTTTGACTGAGTGGGGGATTTCTGCAGAGCACAATAGTAGCTCAGGAGTTGGAAGAACTTTTCACAGATTATCTGCCTCATACTGTTCTGCCATGACGTGGTGACATTTTAATAAATATGGAAAAAAAACCATATTTTTATAAAAGTCACATACTGGAGTTTTAAGGAATCGGATTAGCAGTTAGGTATGATTAACATAACTGACTACAAAACAGTATTTTTAAACTGTTTTGCAGCTTGAGAAAAATTTCTCAAATGGAAAATCTAACGGAGTGAAGGAGCTGTGGTCACATTTTGTGGTGGAGTTGTGGTTTCTGTTGCTCTTATTCAGCTGCGCTCTCTCCATTCTCATCCTGCCCGCAGTCCAGACACACACAGGCCAGCACTTTTGTCAGAGCCCTTAAAAACCACCGGTTTTGCTTGTTTGGGTCAGAAACCTTTTGTGGCTTCTCCAACATTAAAGGAGGGCGGTGTAGACTACAGCCGAGTGGAAAAAGATCAACTTGAAGCTATAATAGATGGATCTGATCCGAAAACCTAAAAGGAGACTGACGTAGTGGGCTTGTGTGCCCCCTAAAGTTTTCACAGTGCAGTTTGAGGGAATTACACCTTCCATGATGTGTAGGAGTCCTGCAGGAGGCAATTTACCCAAACAGGCGCAACCGTTGGGGGGAACAGGGGAGGGAGTCTATGGTAAAACACATAATTTAAGGTTCCTTTTGAAGAATAATGAAGGCCAGAGAGTTTCTAACCACATAGCTAAAAAGAAGCCACCTTTTCTTTTTTTTTTTTTCCATTGCACATGCTTAGGTTTGTAACCATGAGAACAAGACAGGATGAGGTTTAAAAAAATCCCAAATTGTGTTAAACAGAATGTAGGAGCACTGTCGAAAATCCCAGGACAAGTTTGACTAGTTTATCATTTTAGAGTTTCATGCTTGTTTTGTTCTAAGGTTATTCTAATACCAATTGTTTTTCATAAATTAGGCTTTTAATATGTCACATTTGATTAATTAATTACATAAAAAATGAAAAGTTATCAAACAATCACATTCTCTTTTTTTTTTTTTTTTTTTTTTACATAAATAAGTCGGAATGTTTAAATTGTGTTTCTGGTACGTCTGTAAATCTGAAAACGACATCCTCAAACAAAGCTGCTTTTTTTGGCCCAACATGGGTTAATTTTTGCTGCAAAAAATGATTTGATGGAACGTTACAAAGGCTGCTGTTGTGGGCAAAAAGGAGTTAGCCTATTGGCTAAGCTATTCAACCATAAAATAGCATCTCAATGCAAAACATGTTGCAGTAAAATGACTCTAGGCTATTGCTAATGCTAACTTTCCTGCAGTTGGTTAGTGACAGTGCTTACAAAATGCAAACCTCTCGCTCACTGCTACGCTAGCAGCTCCTAACCCACAGCGGAGCCTGCCATAACTCGCAGAGGTTTGTTACCATGGCTACCGTTGACATCAGTTACAGTTTTTCTGTAATGTTATGTTGTTTCTCCGTCATTATCAGAGCTGCAGCAAAATGGCAACCGTGAGCTTGTACGCACTGTGCAGGGGAAGGGTGTGAGCAGCATATACACAGACATGATTGACAGCGCCATCCTACTGGATCTGATTGTCTGTGTTTTTCTGCAGATGGCTGTAGGTCCACATGGAGACAAATGTGAAAACCTGTATCATTCTTACACTTCTCAATAAGCAATAGTTACTGCCTCTTGTTGCTCTATCCTCCCACAGCACTAGTAGGCGGCCCGGTCCATCACCCCCCAGCTGCGTAAAGAGCAGAAGATGTTCACCCCTTTTCCACTACACTTCTAATGAATAAGACATGCAAAAAGCTGACCCTGCCTTGCCTCAATTTTTAGTAAAATATTTAGTTAAAGATCCAGATAAACTTAACCCCCGAACTGCAGCCTGTCTTATCTCAAAATAGCAGTTCCAGATAGAGCATCAAACTTTGAAACACTGAGCCTCAGATCCCGGGCTCGTAATATCCAACTGGATAATACTTTGTGAAAAATTAGCTAAGAACGTAAAAATGCTAAATGTCGTGAGATCTCGTGCCACGCAATTTTATTAAGCTCCAAATATATATGTAACCAACTCTCCTGATCCTCGGGAAGACGGCCGCACCACAAAGCCCAGACGAGCCCTTTTGAAGTGCTTGTCGTGCAGCATGGTGTGACTTTTTTGTTTCCATCTCGGGGCATCTGGGAGCACTCTCTGGAAACCACCAGTCATTTACGATCCACCCTCTGCTTCCCAGACAAAATGATTCATGGTCAACGGGGAGAATCCTCGTTAAGTAATTAAAGCTGTAATTAAGGCTTTGACTCCAGGCTGGTGTTTATGCAGGGCTTTTTGCAGGTTTCGCATGTGTGTTTCTTTGCAAAGCGAAACCCCCACTAACACTCGTTTTATTGTGGAAGATGAGTTAAACCTTTGGCAGAGAGCGAACTTGGAATGCGCCCCACCTAGCTGAACTGATTTAAAAGCTCAACCTGAACGTGTTCAACTCTAGGCTGGCATTTCATCACTCTAAACGAGTCAGTGATTACTCCAAGACTTTGGGAGGCTGGAAGGATGCATGTGGAAACTGTTGGAACGAGGCCAGAGTGAAAATATGTGCGCAGCTCTTCTTCAACATCGTTCTGTCTCTCCTCCACAGGGATATTAAGAACATCGGCGTTCGACTGCCCGGCCATTTGAAGAGGATAGCTTACAGCATCCTGGGCTTGAAGGACCAGACCAGCACCTTGAGCGTGTTTGCTGTGTGATCCTCTGAATGAAAGGGATGTGAAATTGGACACAGGCAACCCTTTGAACTCCCAGGCTGAGCTGGAGCGTTCAGCGGGGACGGCACCGAAACGGCAGAACCAGGAGAGAAATGTGCCAAGCTTTGGGCCAAATCAATCAGACTAATTTACTGTACCGTCTAGATTTCTTCCTTTTTTGCCCACAGGGAAACGGAGCACATACCTTCAACAGATGTGTAAAGTAGAACCTTTTGATATTTAAATAGCTATTTTTGTACTATAGTTGTCTTCCGTACGGATACGATTCGTTGCTCATTCAGTTTCGTCCGTTTTCCATTCCTGCTTCAGCTCTATAAAATTGCACCCTGAGTTTGTTACAGATGAACAGGGAGAACGTTTGTAAGGGCAGCAGAGTCCAGTCAGAGTTCAGATTACGGTGCCGATGTCTCTGAGTCTCTCACTGATTGGCTCTCAGGAGGATGAAATGAGCTTGAGCTAGTCCAGATTTAGGGTAAAAAAAATAAATAAAAAAACAGGTTGTGAATGTTTCTGCTGGTCCTGTGCAGAAATTAAGCTATGATCTTATGGGTGGTGTTTATATACAAAAAACCCCAACAAAACAAATAAACAAAAAAATAACAGGATGATTAGGTACTTTTTTTTAATTATTTTTTTTATTTCTCTTTCGTAATGAACTGTTACATAAAAATATCAACAAAAACATTTTATTAGAATCATATAATGTAGCACTTGGAGCAAGTCTCATATTTGTCATATGATTGTAAACATAAATGGGCATTCACAACCAAAAATGGACAAACTCTTTGTGTCTTCTGAACCATTTTGCCTCTTTTTATTGGGATTTTGTGCAACAGACCAACACAGTGTGGCGTCATCCCCACAGCATGACGCTGCCACCTACATGCTCCACAAGGAAATGTGTGTTTATAGTGATGATTATTATTATCTTCCCACCTCACAAAGTTTTGTATCTAAGCCTGAAATTTATTTATTTTTGCTGCCATAGCGACCAGATAGTTCCTACTTTTACCTGATTACTGAGTTCCCTACATTGTCTGGGGGGTAAACAGTATTTTATAAGACTTTCTGGCAACAAGTGGTTTAGACGTGCCCCACTTCCATTAAAGCAAGATTTTAATGTGTCTGGTAAAAGCTGTCATGTCATCAGATTCTCCTCTCTGGGAGTTGGAGCTCTGCTGCTGGGTTTCCATCCCATTTTGTTTTATGACCTAATCTGGCTTTAAACCTGGCTCTAACTTCGCCCCTTTGGTTTGGTCCGAGTCAAGTCAAGTTCACTTGTATTCCACATTTCAGCAACAAAGGCAGCTCAAAGTGCTTTACACCATAGAAACTTAAGTAGCTGATTATGAAACAGGCAATAAAACGTTACATTTTGTCAAATGTTATCCAAATCATGAAGGAAATATACATTAAACATACTAATGAATGTTCCAGTTATCATGGATCAGAGGCAGCTCGAAACAGGTCGGTTTTTAGCTTCGATGTAAAGGAGCTCTGAGCTGTTTACGGTGTCGTTGGCTGGATTTTATTTAGAGACATCAGAGTAAAAGGGGGCTTAAAACGTTCCACTGTTCTTCCATTTTGCAATAATGCAGTATTTTGTGTTGGTCTGTCACGTAAAATCCCAATCAAATACTTGTAATTTTGTGTTTGTAATTTGCAAAGATGTGAAAAAGTCCAAGGGTATTAATCGCAAGGCACTGTATATGAAAGTCAAGACTTTTTCGTAGTTGAAACAAGCTGGAATTCTGCAAAACTTGTCAAAAATAAGTGAGAGTCAAGAAAAGTACTCACCGGAAAAAACCCCAAAAACAAAACATCACTGCTGAGAGTTCTTAGCTATAGTCTTTTTTGCAGTTTTACCATTTTGCAAGCGTCCTTATGAACATTCAATCATATTTTGAGTGAGTTATTTACAGATTTAAATGAAATGCTTTAAGAATGAGCTGCTTGACTCATTCCAGACATTTAAAGAACTTTTTGAAGTGCCTGTTTGTGGAAGATGAACACCAGTCTGCCTACTTCTCTTTAAACAAAGCGGCTCTTCGGTGTAGCAAGTAGTTTGTAGTTGAAACCCCCAGTGCTCTTAATCCATGACTGCAAATCTTGTGTGTTACTGATGTACACCTTCTTTTACTTGAATTTTTTTTTTACCTTGTTGTTAAATGCCTGATTCTGTTGTAGCTCACAAACAAATGGGATTTCTTTCTTTTTTTTTAAAAAAAGGATTTATTTTTTGTTAATATCTGGGTTTATTGGTTGGAGTTGCATTTTGTAAATTTTGTACAATATCCAGTATCAATCATATTTTCAGACTGCTTTTGTGTGTGTGTTTTTGTTCTACGCTCATGACTTCCCAAAACTTCCTTCGTCCATGAGCAAATCCTCCTTCCTTTGCAAATTCTTCCTTTTTGTCTGCTGTTTTATGCTGTATTTAATAGTGTATTTATTTTTGAACTGTTATTTATTTATCCTGATAAACACTGAGCTGGGTTTGTAATTGGAGGTTGCTCATTAATCCTTAATTAAAAGAAAGAAAAACACAAACAAAGCCATTTTCCTCCTTTTTTCGCCCCCCATTTCTGATCTGTTCATGCCTGTGATTGCATTCTTGGCGAATAAATAAAGTCTTAAGCTGAGTTCATCAAAGGCTGTTGTATAACTGTTTGACTGCAGGGCAGACTAAAGGCTTGTTTATTGTATTCACTGTGCCAGGATGTTTACGCTTCCACCTAGACTGGCGTACAACACAGCTGAGTGATTTTAACTCGGAAGACGGAATCTGACGTAAACATACGAGTGCTTCGTTATATCCTGAAAATGAAACAATCTCACCATGCAGTCACACACAAGTATCCAGACAGACGGCGTGTGCAGAGGCTCTGGCAGCAGCTGCTGGTGATGTTGCTGCAACCAGTTTAAATGGCCTGATCTTAACAGCAAAATATTTCAATAAATGGCACTAAAAACTTGTATTTCAGTTTAGTATTCAGAATATAAGGGGAAGTGTACCATTTCAATGTCAGGAATATATTGATGATGTGATTGGTGATTGGTGTGGATTTTAAAAGTAAAACGAATCGGATCTTTTTACTTTTAAAATGAGCAAAAAAAGAAATTTGCTCTTCAAAGCCCTTTAATGAAGTCTGGAACACACTTACTGCTTAAATTAGTACTTTATATATATATATATATATATATATATATATATATTTTTTCTATACACAGCTTTATAGTTTTGTGTCTCACACTGTGTTTGTTTTTTTTTTTTTTTTATATATATATATATATATATATATATATATATATATATATATATATATAATATCATTAGTATTGTAGTGTATAGAATGTTATTCAAAATAATTCATGAAAAGAAAAGATTTATTTTGAAAGGGCAATATAAATCCTGTTTTATGCAGAACTACCTTTTTAATAATAATAATAATAGCAATAATAATAATAATGTTGTGGCACATACTCTTAAGTCCAAATTAATCCTCACTGGTTGAGATCAGTTAGAAATTTAAAATCCATTTACAATCAGTTATTTTTTTAAATACTTGAGAGTGAAAAGTGTGAAATTCAAGCCCACATGAAGGAAGGTGTCAAGGAAGAGTGTTTTGAAGTATAACATGTTTGAAGCAAATCAGAAACAGGTTCCTGGTGAAATCAGAGATAACTGTGGCCTCCTTAATGAGGAGATCCAGAGAATCTGATCTAGCGATGGATTTGCTTGCAGACTCTCTGACTCACCCTCGTCTTCATCGTGCTTCTCGTCCTGTCGGTATTTTCTTACCGGGTTCCCAGGCCTTTAAAAACTGTTTCAGTAAGGAGCCCCTTTCAGAAGTGGCAGATCTCCAGAACCGGTGACTAATTTAACTGGAACATTTTCAATTGTAAACCCAGCATATAAACAGGATTTATTTAAGGCGTTGTTTTCAGGTACGGATGAGTCATGAGCCCAATGGTCTGTTGTGACTAGAGCTGCTTTTTCAATCTAAAGGGTTAAAAGTCATGCCAGAACACATCGCAGCTATTTATCCGTTTGTAAGATTATGTTTGCTCTTGTAGCAGCTACATGGGGATGTAAGGTGTTTATTTTCCAAATAATGCAAAAGGAATGCATCCGTTTGACTGTGTGTGAATAGGAGACAGAAGGTTTTGAAAGAGGATTACATTTTTTGCGTGTTGGGTTGGCTTTCCTTTCCTGTGAGATGAAGTCCTTTCTGTTTCCTTCCCTTCTTGTTAAAATGACCAAGAAATGACTCAGTTAGTTGTCATTCTGGCTGCAAAGATTAATTTAATTCATCCAAATAATCTACGACAAACTACTTCTTATCAGTTACAAGCATTGCTCTCAGGTTTGCAGGAGAACAAGTTTCAAACTCTTGTCACAAAATTATATGTGCTCAAGCAATTTTTTTTTACATATATCTGCTGCTTTAGCTTTTTTTTTGCATGCTTCCAGCACATGGCTCACTGGATGGAGCCATGTGCATCGATGGATGGATGGATGGATGGATGGATGGACTTCTTATCAATACAAGCTAATAATTACAGATATTTAGGCGAGTCAGAAATGCTGAAAGTTGGAAACTTACAATAAAACAAAAATATGTTCCTTTTGTTGTATGAGTGCGTTTTCAGAATATGCAATAAACAGGAAAAAGCTGCAGAAGTTAAGCATGTGCAGGAAATTGCAAGGAGATGTAAAGAGGACTAAAGATACAATTGTGGTTAAAATTTTATTTTGCTTTGAGAGGAATTAGATCATGACATTTTATATGTAAGCAAAGTTTTACTATGTCCAGCTATTGATCTTTTTTTAGCTCAGTTAACTTCAAAAGTACTTGAGAAATTTAATGTTGTGGCAACTCATACACAACTCTCTCTTCAAAACGTTGTTGCAGATGCTAAATGCTGTGGGCAGGGAGGAACTGCTGTAGCAGTCTGTATTACAGTGTCTGTGAAGAAGCCTCTCCCTGAAGAGACTTCTGTTGTGATGAAGAGTCCATAATGTCCTTCATTTTATGAGGAATCTTCTTCCAGAGGACCCAGAACAGAGCAGCCTTTGTTAGCTTGTTGAGGGTTTTTTTCTATAGTCATTGACTCTGATGCTGCTAACACAACAGACTCTGTCCCTTCTTGTGCAATACGCTGATCATGTCTAAGGTGTAATGATTCAAGAAAGAATTGGACCCAAAACTCAGACCAATACCCAGGTAGAGTGATAAGACGTTCACTGACAAGCTACAGAATGTGAGATGTAATCGAGAGATTCTCCTTTGCTCTATAGCCAGGCTCCGCAGAGCAAACAAGTAGTTGAGTGGCTTGTTAAACAAACTGGGAACATTCCAGGAGCAGGAAGTAAGATATAACCCAGGTGGTTTCCCAGGAACTCCTCCTCAGTGAATCGGACAACGGGAAACCTGCAACTTTGGACATCTTAACTGCAGAGGAAAGCTAGATTGTCCATTTAAAGGGGACGATTGCTTCACCCACAGGAAGACTCTACACATGGAAAACTGGAAAGGATGATGCAAATGCATGAAAAAACTCAGGCAATAGGGTAAGTCAAAGAGCAAAACATAGGAGAATCAATGATTACAATGTCCACAATCCAATATTCAATGGTCACAGAAAAAAAATCCATGTCAGCAACACCGCAGGCAGACAAGGCAGAACAAATCCAGAATCTGAAAGGCAGTAATCAGGGACCGGGTAGATGAAGCAAAGTTTAGCTAGAAGTGATGGTCAGGATGCAGAAAACAGGTCAGGTATACAATCATGAACATTGACTTGGAACTAGAGTTTAGATTTATGGCCCAAAATTCAGGCCAGAATTGTTTACTTGATGGTCGGGTTGGGCTGGGGCTTCTGTAGCAGGCCTGCAATACATACAGTGCAGAGAAAACCACACAAGAATGACCAACATAAAGTTGTGGTTGATCTAATTAACCTACTCATAGGTAGATTAAGTACTCCTTCACTTACTACTGACTATAAGTAGTGAGTGGAGGAGTGAACAGTTTAATCTGTCGAGAAAATAAAGACAGAGCAGTGTGCACTCAAACTGCGGTTACAACAAGCAACAAGACAGAGCTGCTAAAAGCAGGATAAGTTACACTGCTCACTTAAATGGTGGTGTTAAAACGAAAGCAGTAGGATCTTAATTAAAACAATATGTCGGGTTTACTGTGGGTCTGTAATGAAAGTTGATCAGTCAAGTCGGATCGGGATCAGAAGCAATGCCAGTGGGCTCAGGCCAGGTTGCGTTGGATTGTTTTTAGACCTGATTCAAACTCTACTTGGAACTACTTCAGGTTTGAGACATGGACGATGACAGCAGTGAGTGAGTCCAGAGCAGGAGTTTACATAGGCAGCAGCACAGAAGGCAGCAATCAGCGGCTAGCAGAAGTGGGAGGGGCAGAGCAAAGAAGCAACACAAAACACGACAGGAACAAGGAAGTTGTGTCATGGGGTAGGTATTTTTCTCATATCACTAAACCGCTGAAACACATGGAAGTTACGGGTCTTACTCCGAACCCCTGGCAGGAATGAAGTACGTCAACCAACACGTTAGCGTCCTCTGCTTCACTGACACCGAGTTTAATTTCATATTTCAAGAATCACACCTGCTGGAAGGGCAGATAAAATGGAACCCCACAGGAATCCAGCAGGTTTGTACACGCCACGCGCTCCTTCCCATCTTTACCTTGACTCAGTCTGCTGGTCTTATCTCCCAACCCTCCCTCGCCCTCCATGACCTCCTGACAGGGAAATCTCTGCTGCCTTGTGTTCTGAATAATCATCAACTTTGACAGATTGGTGCGACTTGCACAGCCTTCAACAAACGTCTTTAGATAAGAATGGCACACTACAAGGAGGATCGTCAATATGGAAGGATTGAACCAATCAGCTACGCTTTGCAAGGAAACACGGCCTTCGCATGGGAACGTTTTGGATTTGCCACTGAGTGTCTTGTGAGCCTTTGTCCTTGACTTCCAGCTGGCTGTGTGTGTGTTCTTGCCTCTGTTAAACCAATAGGATGCCCAGAAATAGTCCTGGCTTATGTGGCGACTGTAAACTGAGAAAGCCTTCCACTATTTTCCATCTCCAACCATCCATTGCTCTTAATGCATCACAGCATGTGAATTTTTTTATTTTTTTTTTACCCTCCTCTTCCATCCACAATGGAAAATCAGGAGCAGCACAGTTTAACTGATGATTGGCCCTGTTAGGATTTATGCAAATCCCCATCCGAGTGCATCAAAGCGAAGTTTGGTTTACGTCTGTGTCTTCGCCCTGTAATGGGATTATCCTCGCTCCACAGAGGCTCAATGTGTGGAAGTTTGCGTCTTGTCATTAGTACTGTAAATGACAGAGGAACACGGGGAGGCAGAGAGAAAGAGCAGGAGGGGAGATGGAAGTCTGTTGATGATGGTGGGAGTAGGGAGAGAGGGGGGTTAGCTGGAGATTTGAGCCATACCAGAGCTTTACAGCAGGCCACAATAGAATGTGTGGTGATTGTGTTGAAGGCTTGGCGTCCGGGGCGAGCTTCCCCCTCTGTGGACTGTTGTATGTGGGGGCCCGCGGCTTTTCCCTCCTTCTTGTGGCCTGTTAGATGTCTTTGTTCCCCATGGCGGAGGCCAATTGAGAGAAGAAATAAGGGAAAAGGGAAAACATTACCACAGCATCGCTCGTGTATGACCTCTCCCTACACCCCTGCCCTTGGGTGTTTTTTTTCCCTTCTTTTTTTGTTACATGTTTTATTCTTTTCTATGTTATGTCCTTTTGGCAACCCTCAGTGTCACGCGCGGGTCTACGAACTGGCAACACTCAGGAATCTACATCCTCGCTAATTTTAGCGTTGGGTTCCTGACCAGAAAACACATCCTCCAATTTCTGTCTATATCGGTCCTCCTGCTTGCGTCTTTCCGTTCCCGTCTCTCTCGCAAGCTGCCTGAGGCCTTTTCTTTCTTTATGTCTTTTTTCTTTTTTTGTAGATTATTCTGCGAACTCACTACTCTTCTGAAACCCTTCATTTTCTGAATTTCATCGTATTCTCGAGATGAGGCGTGACTTTCTAGGTCCTGATCTGAGAACCCGAGAGGCAGCCGAAAGCTCCTCTCTCTGCCCAGGTCTGTGAAAAAGCAAAACAAACTGAACCCGTACTGTGACGAACCTCTCAAACAATATAATAGGGAGAAAATAATCATTCTCAGCATCAGGCACTTCCCTCAGCCGAGAGCTGTTTGATGTCACCACAGACGACATGAGGGGGAGCGGAGAGCCGTAACACAAGCCACTGTTGACACAAGCTTTGTCTCCCAGCAGACAGTTTGTATATTTTAAAAGCGTCCGCCTAACTCGCTCCATATTATTGCTGATGTCACCCGACGCTTTAAAAGTCCCACAGACACCGCCACACAGGAGACGGCTCGCAGTGACGCTCAGGTTCTCCGGAGGCTTCGAACGAGAAGATTATCGGAGGTTTCTGTTCGAATAATCTTCGATAGACGGCCGCAAATATTCTTACTAATCAGCAGCAATGCTGTGTTGAAGAAATGAATGTGCAACAAACTGAATTGAATTAAACTATTTAAGACAAAATATTTCCCGTTGAAAATGAGAAATGTTCATATATGTAACAAAAAGAAGGCGCCTTAAGTTTTGAAAAAGGGGCCGAGTCTTCAAAATGAAACACATAAGAGAACATTTAGTTCAGGTGAGGCAAATGCAGGTGGATCAAGAAAATAATTGCTCACCTAAAGTTATTTAGATTGATAATTAAAAATTTGAAACAACTGGGAGCTTTGACCGTCAAGGCTGGACAACAACAACAACACACTGCGAGAATGATGGAAGGTTAAAAAAGATCTAGAAAGAATGCAGTTAGAGAAATACAACCCATTTTCAGTAGAGGTGTAAATAAATACTGTGGATTAAAATATACCCTTATCACACATTTACAGCTGGTGCTATTAAAAATACAGAAGGCACTGAAACTGTTTTAGATGAGTCCTATGTGAAACACTTAAAAAAAAAAAACAGATAATGTTTTAGCTGTTAATGGTAAACCTAATGTTGGTATCAAATCCGTTTTCAAATTAACACCATAATGTACAATTTGTATGTGTTTGGCTTTTGTTTTGAACAGACATGTAATAAATTTGATTCAACATTTGATTTTTCTGTTTGGAGTTTTTTTTTTTTTTTTTTTGAAGAAAGAGTAAAATAATGTACATGTTTTACTTATACTAACTAAACACAGATTTGGATTTTATGGGTAAAAAAAGAAAAAAAAAAAGAGAAAGACGAAATAAAACAAAAAAAATAAAACAAGCATAAGAAAGAAAAAATGGAAGAAATTAATAAGAAAATTACACAAAAATAAAATCATTAGACAAACAGGAAATGGGCAAAAAGAAACAAAGACGAAAGAGGAAACAAAAACATTGGAAATCTTTGGCTACTTGATGGGATTTTTGTATGGCAGAATCACAACAACAACAAAAAGAAAAATGACAAATTATGCACATGGATTTTGTATTTTCTTTTACTTTGAACATTTTATGTTTCAATTGTAGTTGAAAAATAGAAAAAAACAAAAAGAAAAAGCAACAAAGAAATAATTTACAAAAAGGGAAAACAAAACCGAAAGAGAAAAAGAAACAAAAAAGGACTAAAGCTAAAACAAGGAAACCATTTAATCACAGAACTCCCACAGACCTGACAGACCTTTTGAAAGTCTTAATCTGATTTTTCAAACCCATATTTGTTGTTGTATTATTTAGGAAGGTGTGTGAGTAAATGACAGACGTTGAGAGGTCTGAAAGCTTGAGACATAATCCAAGACAGAAGCAGCGCGCCAAAAATGTGTCAGAACTGAAAACAAAAGAAAAGACAGATAGCAGAGCAAAGACAATAAGGACAAGGAAAACAAACATACCTCTATTTTGCACTGAAATGTTTGAATAACGACTTGCTGGCTGAGATGGTTGAGTGACAACTTTTTGTCTGTATAAACAGATCAGCAGCTCTGTGAAGTTCATCGCTCCAGTATTAAAACAAGAAGTCTTTGAGAAAATAAAGACTTATTGTTGACCATTTGTGTGATTAATACCTGGGCTTTTGTCACTCACATAAAACACAGGTCCTCTGCAGCCTTGATTTTTTTTTTTCACCACAAATGTCTGCAGCAGAAAGTGACTTTCTGCAGACGCCGCCTGGCGAGCTGCTCTGGACCCGAGTCCAGGAAACGTGTGAATAGTCCATTGTGTGAGTGAAGCAGGTCGCGCTCTGGAGAGCTGACAGAGAGGGATTGAACCTCCTGATGATGATGAAGAAGTTCTTTACCGTCTGCCTTTGTTTTACTTTCCACTTTGTTTGTCAGGGAAGCATAAACATGCACAAAGAGAATAACAGTGATCATCATAGATGAATTGGTGGCCTCCGCCTCCAGGCTCACCGGACCATAAACACAACTCCAATTTCCACTGCAACTAAATCCACTTGTGAAAACACATTTTACTCGAAGATGATCCCCATGCATGCTGCCTGTATGAGCATGTAACTCTTCACAATGTCTTTTTCATGATTTTCTACATGTTTTCATGTGCAGGGGCAGAGTTAGTCTATTTGGGGCCTGGGGCAAACACCATCATGGGCCCATCGTTTCCACCAGTTTCAATTTATTTAAATTTTTTATTTTGTTAGACTACATGATGTTTATACTCTGTATATTTATTTATTCAATTTAATTTAATGAAGATAAATAATAAATGAACACGTTTGTTGACATAAGCAAAAGTTTATGTCAACAAAAGTTTTCATTCAAAACATATGTATATGTATGCAAGAGTGAAGAATTAATAACAAAATTAAGAAATTGACTGGAAGTTCACGCTTGTCTTTTTTTTTTTGCACAGATCTTTGTGAACCGTTTTAAGCTTCTAAGTATTTTTATTTATTTATTCTTTTTTTTTTTTTGCATTGCTCACCTTGCTGTGCCCCTTGCAATACTAGAACAAATAATCAAAGCGTATTTTAAAATGAAAAAGTCCTTTTTATTTCAAATCTCTCAAAGAAATAAATCATTTGAAAATGAAGTGAGCTGTCCCTTCATGCTAACCGTTGCGCTTGACAGGCACGACGGTCTGTTGAGGTCTTACAATTGGATTTGGGTTTTCTTTTCCAGTTAAGAACATCATCGCCACTAACAGCGTCTGAGAACAGATCTGATGGAATCTGGGAGCGAGTGGCAAGTTTGAGCTTTAAGGAATCAAAGATCATTTGTTATTTTCTGACTGGGATGTATTTGAACACTGAGCTCCCCTTCGTACTTTTCAACTACAGCAATCCAAAGATCCACTCAGAGTGAGATGCGTGACTAGTGAAGACTTCTTGCCAGGTGGTGCTTTGATAATAAATGCTGCCCTTACACCATGCAACACCATATTGAGGTTTTCATCTATAATCACATGACTAAATACTCTCCCAAGGTTAGGCAATATATTACTTTGAAAAAACAAGGAATTCTGAAAATTTTAAATGAAAGTAGATGTTCATTGAGGGGAGACAATACAATTTCTTTATTTTTGTTTGTTTGTTTACCGTAGCTTGCTGTGTATTCAGCCTCTGGGTAGTTTTATCTGGTATCAGCTGTTTTGATGTGACTGTCTTGTTGCAGTTTAAGTTCAGGTTACAGATTTTCTGGATTCCTCAGTGTAAGAGCAGAGACTTTGTACAAGCACAAAAAGTTACCAAGTTGGTCAAATTTAAATAAAGCTTTCTTCTAAAATCAAATAAAATTAAAGAACAGTATAAATTCACAAACTGCAGTAGATGTTTGTTTCTTGCAAATTATGAGGAAACTTAAAGTGGGGACAGCTAATGTAAAATCGCCTTTCGCCACACTTTCCCCACTCAGTTTCCAACAGACTAGTGGCAGCAGCAATTATCAAGCACCTGGTGGAAATGTGAGCTAAACATAGGAACTACTTCTAAGTCCAACGCTCCTAAGAGTTGTTGTAAGCGGCACTGGTTTACGTCTTTGTCCACATGTACCGTCAAACCAGGAGATTCTCACACTTCCCAAAAAAAGAAGCATTGTTGTGATGACGAGCTGAGGGCAGCGTGTCGGAAATGAGCAAGAGCTTCTTAAAGAGACAGAGGCCAAATTTCAAGGCATCAAGTAATGAAGATAATTTTCGTCTAAGTCATTTTTCACATATGGCTCATTTTTAATACAGGGGAAAGTAACATAGTTATTTGATTTTGCTACTATGAGGCTAAAAAAAAATACATAAATCCACCACTTTTTCTAATTGCTCCAGACCTTTGACCTTCTCTCCAAACCAGATTTGGACCTTTGAACATGACATTTGAGAGTTAAAAAAAAAAGACCCAAAAGATTTTATTTACTTTGCAACCGTGTTTCGGCTTCGGTGTTAATGCCCCCAAATAAGATCTTGAAGTCACAGCAGAATTTTAACACCTACTTGCTCCACAAAATCGAAAGAAAACAACAACAACAAAATCACTCCCAGCCTTGTTTAATTTTCTTTTATCTCTTTCTCCCAGCAGGCCGTGTCTCTTTCTCTGCCGCTTTTATGGCTTCTTTCTTCTGCACAGCTATTCTTTGTTTTGCCCCATGCACCCCCACCCTTAGTTTCCGCCTGCCTGCATATGTTTTGGAGGCCATTAATCGTCCCCTGCACAACATGCACCCCAGCAGATAATTACAGTCATTAAACCAATTAGGGAGCACATGGAGGGGAGGCCCTGAGGCCTCACACTCCTGTTCTTTTCTAACAGG
This sequence comes from Alfaro cultratus, assembly GCA_903066825.1. NCBI lineage: Eukaryota > Metazoa > Chordata > Actinopteri > Cyprinodontiformes > Poeciliidae > Alfaro > Alfaro cultratus. The sequence goes on from CAEFZX010028962.1 coordinate 57,478, forward strand.
ACAGCCGAGGTGGTCCGCCGAAGCTCTGGCTAAGCCTTCAGAAAAGAGCAGGGAGTGTATTACTTCAGCCCGGCTTTGGATTAATGCAATTTCCTGTAGGTGTAGCCTTGAAGGACCTTGCCAACTTCGCTGCAGGCCAAGTAACCAGAGCCGTAGGGCAACAGAAGTTCTATCCCATTTTGAGAATTTTTTATTTTACTTTTATTTTTTTCCGGGGCGTAGCAGCCTCTGAGGTTGGTGTCATCAAAATATGCTCTTCTAAAAGTCAAAGAGGATATTTTGGGGCTCCCGCATAAAAAAAAGAAAGAAAACAAAACAAAAAAAAAAAAGGGAAAAAAGAGATCCAAAGAGGCAGGAAAGGGAGGGAAGAGCGGTCAATCTGCAGACAGTGGTTTTCAGCAGAGCCGGTCTATCATGTGATTCAAAGCTAATATTATGGTTTCATTGTGCCTGACACAGTGGGAGTTCTGGCAGATCAGGACCGTAGCACCGTTTACAGGCCATCACGGTTCCTTAGCTGTGCAGACAGATAAAAGTGGGACTTCCCGTCTTCGTCCACATGTGCAGTCAAACCAGGAGACTCTCACTCTTCCCAAAAAAAGCCTGATGAAACAGTTTTCTAATTAATAGAATGATAATCTTAGAGTCCTGCACTTTTACACTCACTGTACACTTCCAGTCTGGGAAAAACTACCAAGCAAGATATGTGTGAAGTGTGTGCATTTTATTGCTTACTTTTTATTTATTTTATTTTGTTTCTATCTCTCTCTTCTCATTATTTCCTCTTTTTTCTTGTATTTATTCATTGTTATATTACTGCTAATTTTCTTCTTGTTTCAGCTTATAATGTTGTCACATTCCTAAAATATTAACCCAAGTCATTTTTCTGCCAAAAGAGATTTTTTTTATATCTATTTTTATTTTTTTTGTAGTTGCTTGAATCATCTTTTGGAAAATAAAAAAAAAAAAAAAAAAGACATAGTCCATTAAAGATAAAAGACTGCATCTATAGAAAAGTGTCACTATTTTATTTTATTATTAAAAATGAATAAAAACGGTTTGATTCGTTTAAGTTGAAAGAGTAAAAAAAAAGAAACAGTTTTCTGTTCTATCGCTGCGAAGCAGCACTTGATGCTGGCACATGTGATCTTCTGACTTCTTTCTGGTCGTAAACAGCGGGAGCCATGCAGGTGTCCTCTCCTGACTTATTGACGGCATGTAAATGTGGAAAGAAAAACATATGAAATACTTCACGCTAAGGGTTAGATCGTGGGACAAGTGAGCCTAATGGGGCCCACCCGGCACTTTCAGCCCCGTCGATATGTGATTTTAGAAAATGGATATGAAATGCGATAGGTTCTTAGCCGCAAAGGTCACCCTGAGCCGTGGGGAGGTAAAGTTTAAGTTTCTCCTCAATTAAATAAGGAAGCGAGATTCTCTAAAGCTTACTGACAGGTTGAGCCTTGTCAATGTAATCCACAGACAAAAGAAATATAGAAATGACATTTCTGTGGCTTTAATAGCTGTTTAATGGCTTTTCAGCACAAAATACTTTCCAAGCAGTTTGGTTAAGCCAGGATTAAATCTCCCCAGATAAAGAAACAAAAGCATCATGTTTGCTTTGGAGACATGTGTCTGCATATCCACCATTTATGCACGGAAACTCTTTCTCGCTCTGCCTTGCATACGTCTTCATAACCCTTGATGTCTTTCGCATTTTCTCACATTACAACTAAAAGCTGTATTTTCGCGAGGTTTTATTTGATAGATTCAGGCAAAGTCCTGGATAACTGTGGAGTGGAAGGAAAACGATCCACTTTTTTACTTATTATTTCTTTTATATAAAACATTCAGAAAGTCAAGTTCGTTTGCATTGCACAAGTCATAAAGAACTTCTCAGAAAAGATGGAGGAACAGGAATAGGAGATTCATAACAAACATGTCAAAAGAAGAAAAGTAAGAATGAGAAAAAAAAAAAAAGAAAGTAAAATACCAAAAGCAAAGGCTGGCTGTGGAGTGTGCATGGTCTCCCAGTGACTGCATGGATTCTCTCTGGGTACTTCCTCCAACAGATGAAACAAGAAAGCATCCATGTTTAGTTTTCACATTAAACACGCAGTCATGGCTGTTGTGATGGACTGCTGACCTCTTCAGGGTGCACACCCCACCCCTCCAACAGGTCTAAAAAGACAAACAAAAAATAGGAAAAACAGCTAATACATAATAATAATAATAATAATAATAATAATAATAATAATAATAATAATAATAATGATAGTTATTATCCTTTGAGGTCTGGGGAGAACAGGAACTTTTTTAAGTGTCAGAACTGAGTCTAGAGCTGCTTCACGAGCTCAGAGGAACAAACGGTTTTATAGCTGACCAGCAACTCATGATGAGATTTTTAAATCTATACTTTTGCAAACAGAGAGCCTCTGCAGTAATTTAAAGATTGGTGTAATGTGATCCACTTTCCTTGTTTTTTATTTTATTTTTATTTTTTCCCCCAGGAACCTGGCAGCAGCATTTTGAATGAATGGCAGATATTTAATTGATTCACGCAAAGACCTGTATGTTAACTTTGCTGCAATAAGCTAACTATTAAAAAACCCCAAAACAAAACAAAAAAAACTATTTGTTATGCACTTCACAAAGCTGGCTTTAAATTAGTGATTAGGAGTGTGACTGTGGTCCAAAGATCGCAAGGAGCATCAAAATTGAAAGGATTTTTAGGTTTCTGTTTAATTGTTTTTATTTTATCTGGAGGTGCTTTCTTTATTGTTTGTATTGTTTTTAGATATTTTCATATTCTTTTTTGATGCTGTGTTGCTGTAACAACACAGCATCAATAAAGGACTATTCTATTCTATTCTACATGCAAACAGATCATGAACTTGAGGTGAGGATGCTTTTGTTCAGTGAAACTGGGTAAAGCTAAATGTTGTCAAAGATAAATCCATACATAAATTCAGAGTACGACTGATGTGACATAGGAACCCTTCAAGAGGCTGTGCAATGTGTTTTTCAAGTCCATAGTGCCATTTTATAGCTCAATCAAGAAATTATGTCACCTTGAGTTGTTATAAAAATGCAGTAAATTGTATTTATTTATTTATTGGATATTGTGACAGACACACAATAACATAGACAAACTGAATAAGACAAAATTAGGAGGTGAAATAGTAATAATTGCATAAAATAATAAATTGATAATATATGCAAAATCATAAATATAAAGTAAACAAATTAAATAAATGACAATAAAAAAAGAAACATATATTTGACATATCATGACTTAAAAGAAATTTGACTTCATAATTTAGCAACTTGAAATTTGGCCTCTGTGTCTTTAAGAAGCTCCTGCTGTGTCTGAGACTCCATCTTCAGGAAGTCATCACAACACTGTTTCTCTGTTGACCCTTTAACAACGTTTTTACCAGAGTCGCACTGAGAAGTAGCTCTTTAATGAGCTCAGCAGATGCGTGGATGTGTTTGCTAATTGCTGCTGGCTAGTCTGAAGGAGCTGAGTGTGGGAGACACAGGGGAAGGGCGATCTACGAGGCAGAAGCTCCGTAGTTTGGACACTGCAGGTCCGAGAAGGAGCTGCGGCTTGAAGGGTGCAGCTAGGTTCACCCAGGCGTTTTTGGACAGCTGAATGGTTGCCACGGGAGACTAAAGGATTTCTCAAACATGCATGTTTTTGGTGAGGTAATGACATTATAACATTATGCTTAAAAAAGTTGATTTCACATATAAGAGTAGGATGTCTGCCAAAGACATATTTCACATATGAGTTGATGCTGACCTTCGCACCAAAACATAACAAACTGAACAGACTAAAAGCAACTGATTGAGGGTTGGCCGTGCGTTACCCTCAATCAGTCGTCTGATTTCTGCTGACTGTACATTCTGCAGCTTCAGCGCAGCCAAACCCCGTTGAGGTAAATAATGATTCTCCTGGAGTAAGTACATTTTTGTCAGCTCCCGCTCACCAAAGGCAGCAGGTCTGTACAGGGAAATGTCAAGTAGGAAATTTAATGCATTGGGTGGGTCTATAAAAAGCACGGTGGTCTGTCAGCTTGACCTTGTTAACAACACCAGGTTTCTCCCTTCCAGAAAATGAGTTCCTGTATTTTGTTTAGACTTGGCCGTCCCTACACAAACACACAGTGGGGAAAAACTAAAGTTCCACAGAAGCCAGAGTAAACTTTGTTTGTGATAAGAAAATGGAGGTGATCACATTTGTTTTCCATCAAAACTTGACAGTCGAAGCAGAACGAAAACGGTGCCTGGTGAAAACTTTGCTTCCAGCTCGTGGAGGACCACAGGGATGATTGTTTGCTGAATGGCTGTGGTTTCCCACTGAGGAGCATCACAGACTAACGAGGATGCTGTACATTCCTCCCACTGCCGTTTTGGTCCTCGACGGAAAAAATACGACTGACGCAAAAAAAAAAAAAAAAGAAAAAGAAAAAAACAGCGTCTGATGAATCTCAAGGTTTATTATACATGATGGGGCTCTAAAATGACCAGAGACTGAGTCACACAGAACAAATTAAGAGCCATTTCAAAAGTGCACAGGGTGATAGGACAGTGTGTCCATAAGACAGAACAGGGACACACAGGGACACTTCATGATTAGCTGACTGTGCACTATGATGGATTGTGCTGGTTTGTTCAAGGTGAGAGGCAGGAGTGAACCCAGAGGAGGCTTGAGAACACTTCATTCTGAGTTTACTAAATTATTCATGAAACAATTTTCAAAGCAGTTTTAAGTAGTTTATTCTTTGTAAGCCTTTTTCTCCCCTAAGAGAAACTTAAAAACTTCACTGAACTCCTTCAGAAATGTTTGTTTCAACCGTGACTGTAAAGGAAATCCATTTAAAAGTGCCTTTCAAAGGTACAGTAACTCTCATTTAAAAGTGAATTTTATCAGAGCTGCACGGACAGCTCATGTTAAAGCTTCTGCCAATCGAGAAAAGGCATCTATTCTTCAGTTAAACCGAAAACAAACACATTTACAAGAAGGAAAAATGTAAAAATGAAACAAACAGAAAAAAAGGTTTAATAACCTGGTTGTGTCTGAACATCCTTGGTCAAATGCTTTGTCGGATTCAACTTCCCCACATCAAAACAGGTCCAAAAGTTTGAAATGGGAGAAAAGAAATATCTAAAAGCTTTTTCTCTGAAAAGTAGTTTCAAAAATCTTTTTCAGTTTCAATTTTTCTTTTGAACAAACTTTATACCAGTGCCAGAGCATCTGCCCCTGTTCCTCTGGACAAAAAGGGCCCTTCTGATATTTTTGTTGTTGTTGTTTTTTTCATGTGGGACTTTCTAATTTCGACTTGACCTATTTTTATATTTGAGCACCAGCCTCTGAAAACATCTGTGCGCGCCAGTGCATCAGGCCACGCCGTCACATGTTCTCCCAGACGTTACCCTGGACAGGATGCTCCATATGAAACGCTGATCTTCCGACACACAGCTCAGCTCTTTCATTTAAACATGTACTGACTGAATTTTCAGCATTTTTTACTACTATTGGAAAAAATGTCTTCATTTTACAATGTCACTGTCCAGTTATTATATCACTGTGTCACAGTACTGAGAATTATTTTATGCTCATCTGTTGACCACTTCCTTTGTAAAATGAGACCTTTTGTAACTTCTATAGTTGTGGCTTTAGTGAAGGATGCAAATTTAAAGAAAACCTTGTGGTTCATCAGATTCTCTGCAGTTAATAGAAGGTGTGAACTCAAATTTCTTAAAGTGAATCAAGAAAAGGTTTGAAAGTGAAAGCCATATTGTTGCTTTTTAAAAATATACATTTCACACCTTTGTTTTACTATACAGGATAATTATAGTTTTGGAAAACATTTCAAAATTACTTATTTTAACCATAGCAAACAATCATTTTGTTTACTTAATTCTACTGGAGTGGATGCACTTCTACCTTTCTACCAGCAGAGGTCAGACAGATCCTGAGCTGGTCCTGTCCTTCTGTCAATAAGAGGAGCTGAGACAATGAACAGCCTCTCAGACTCAAAGATGGGATTTCACTGGAATGTTTCCAAGTCGCTTCAGATTTCCGTCATAACAATTAGGAAGGCTCTTTGATTTCATGCACAAGCAAGTCATAGGGGTGACTCAGCTTGTCCTGGAAGATTTTTCCAGAGTTTCTTGATGGTTTTCCTGGGTTAGGACATATTAGGTTGGATGCTCCCTTTTTCTTTTTCTTTTCTTGTCTTTTCAAAATTTTCCCCAAAGGAGTACAGGGAATTTCTGAGGGGACCAGCTTTTCTCAGAGGTGCTCTAGTGTTTTGCAAGTGTGTACCTAGACTAGAGGTTTCACAAACACTCCAGGGATTATTGGTAGCCCACCATAAAGCTTTTTATATCTGTTTACTCTTTCCCATAATGTCTTCAAAGAGTCCCAGATGGCGGCACATTTTCCGAAGGATTTCCACAGAGTCCTGATGAGGTCGTGGGGTTCGCTGAGGTTTCTAGGAACCGGAACGGCATCACATCCAAAGCTGTGTTTACTGGTGCAAAGGGGGCGAGAGGGGCTCCTGAAAGACTTGTGATCTCAAGAAAACCAAGAAAGCATTTCATCTTTCACTTTGGTCGCAGGAAACTGAGAGCTCAGATTAATCTGCGTAGGTCAACAGAAATATCAAGCAGGTTGCAATCAGATAAACTAAATTAACTGTGGAGAGTTTGGACGTTTATTAATGTTTGCTGTGAGAAGGATTTAATCAGATCTAATCTCTGTAATCACTACCAGTTTTTCCAAGGCCTTTTTCATTATTCCCTTCTGTGAGAATTTACACTTTTCTTCTGATAATTTCTGCTCTGGTTGAGAAATGGTCTCTGATCCTGCTTAGAAAGGGAAATTAAACACATCGCTCATATCTTTTCAGTAAACTCCGTTAAATAAATAGCCTGTCTGAATGTTGACCAACTTCATCAACTCAGACCTCCAATATCTAATAAAACGTTTCCTTTTTTCCTTTCCGATTTGTCTGGCCAATTACTTTTGGCACAAGCTGCAGAAGCATGGATGTGGTTACCACAGCAACAGGATTTTCCTTCACCATGGAGGGAAAGGTGCTGTTGCTCAGTTTGACGTCACCATCAGCTACAACTCCAGGATAGGAACCACCAGAGATGGGAGAGGAACACAGATTGTGTCATTTAAGCTTGTATTAGGTTGTACGTCACAATGTATTTGGTCCAGATTTAAGTCTAAAGTTGTTGGAGATCCACTTCTGTCTTCAACGCCGCTAAAGTGACTATCAGCTTCATCATGTAGTCATAAGATAACACTTTTAAGCTGCAAGTGAAGATTTGTTGACATGATAAGGAGGTAAGCAATTTGGCAAGTAGAAGTCCTTGATGATGAAATAGATGTCAAAATGTCTGTTTCTTCAATAGCCTGGCAAACGTAGGAGCAAATGTCTCAGGGGGCAGAAGGGTGGAGAAAATGCATAAAATGAAACCAAAACCTGATGCAGCAACAACCTCCTATTGAAAATACAAACTTTTTAGATCATGGCTGGACCAAAACAAAGAGCTTAGCTTGGAGGATGACCAATATGGACAGAAGAAACAAAGATGTTCGAGAAAACAAACAAAACCCCTGGAGCATTTTTACTGAGAAGATAATGAGCAGCACAGGGCAGAGGTGTGCTAATTAGCAGTGTTGGACCAGCTTAACCAGAAAGCAGGAAGCCATTTTTGAGACGAGGAACCTGACTTGGCAAATACACAGAACGGCATGGGGCACGAGGAAGAGCATCAGGGTTAGAGGTGAGACACATCTAGAAACATTTAATGTAAAAAAAAACAAAAAAAAACATTTCCACAGAATTAGTCCTTCTGCTTTGGAAAATAAGAAGTGGTTTCTTACGCTGACGACAAAAAGCGATTGCAAGGAGGCACGTCTGGTGTAGTGAATAACAAAACTGAAAAACAGGCAGACAGTGAATAGGAATGCACCTCCTTTTGTGTTTTTCTAAGTTGTTTTTTCCCTGACCACATTTATAAAATAGTCCCAGGAGAAACCTGCAAGGATCAGAAACAGGTCAATGGTGCTACATGTATGCAGAGACACCGATCTGAGATATGAGTCTGCAGCACTGAGAGTAGAAAAGCTTCTAAATTATTCAACAAAATACACACTTTATTGTTCGCTTCATCAAATCTTATATCGCAGTGGATACAATAGCTGAACTCGAGCAGTGAAATAATGTGCTGTTATTACAAACATAAATCCCTCAGAAAAGTAAAGGAAAAAGTCTCAACAAAGTAGTGGAAGCAGAATGTGGAGACCTGACACCTCCAGGGTGAAGCATGGTGGTGGTAGGGTCATGCTGGAGGGGGATTTTCCTTAGCAGCTTATCAGACTTGATGTGTGGGGATAAATACAGTCATGGAAAAACTGTGGGAGAGAGGCTTTTATTTAAAAATACGTAATGCAATTAATCTGGATCATGTAATTAACATGCTCAAGTTTTTAGATAATTCACATGCACTAACGGCCAAATATTGACAGGCCTTGTAAACAAGAAAGAAACAAAGACAACAAAAAATGTCACTTCAACTTTCATTTTTACTGGTCTCATTGAAAACAACAAATTAACGTAAATATGAGACCAAGAACCAAAACCAAAACAAATCTTGAGAGTTGCGAGAGTGTAAATAAAATGCAAACCTTAAGATGATCAAAGTGACCTAACAAATGTTTTATGTGCTGCTGAGCTTGGCGTCCGTCATTTAGCCGTCTTCATGCCCTCTGCTCCCTGTGAGGCTGTGATGGATACAGTAGCATGGAGAGAGAGAACACAGTGGGAGGAGAACAGGAGACAGAAGGGGAGGAGATTCAGACTCGTCAGCTTTCTCCCCAATTTCCTCTCTCTCTCTCTCTCTCTCTTTCCCCTCCTTCTCTCCCTGCACTCTGTTAGTGTCACTCTCTCACCTCTTTCCTCCCATACAGAGAAGTCAGCCGGTGCATCAGTCTCCAGCTCATCCAGCGTTCGCTCCCCCCCTCCTCAGCTGATACTTCTGCCTCCGCTGCATCTTGTCTCTCCTCCTTCTCCTCCTTTTTTCCACTCTTCCTCCTCCTCCTCATCCACCATGGTGAACAGATAACAAGTTGGCTGCGCTTGTCAGACCATGGGTGCCTGCCTCTGCAAAGGTCACAAAGGTCAGTGTCAGAGCCCACCTGTTTGTGTGTGAATGTGTGAGGATTTGCAGGACAAGTTGGTGGATTTAAACATTAGGACCGCAGGTGAAGTACTTTAAGTTTGCGCGAGTTTTGCTGACACCCGACCGAGACGGAGAGAGTCAAGTTTGGCTCGTCGGAGTTGACTCTATTACGGGAGCGATTGCTTTGAAATCAGAAAAGCCTCTCTATAACCAGCAGTCTGAAAAAGCCATTATGTTCAGCTCCATGACAGCTTTTTTTTCTCAAAGCAATCAGTAGACTCTGATTTGAGGGCAGAAGGGTGATGACTGCGGGAGAAAAACAGTGAGAGCCTCATCTGACTGTCATCTCAGACTTGTCAGGACTTGAAGATGTGACTCGAGTTGCAATTTCCTCTTGCAGGAAAAAGAAAAAATGGAGCGTTTGATGGATCTTGAATGCTGCTCGACTGTAATGGTTAGAAACGTTTAAGAAGAAACAGGAGTAATGTAACCGTGTTATCCAGAGAGGATCAAAATTTAAAACTCGTTTGAGGTGTTTTTGCCCCCTAAGATTCAGGATTACAATCTCTGGCATTATTTCCGGGCAGATTTTGTGTTGTTAGCTGAAAAAAATAAATAAATAAATAAAAAGACTAATGTTTTAAGTAGAAAGCGCCCCTTTCAAACAAGGTGGAAGGTATTGAGCGCAGATGCGCTTTGGAGGCAGGCAGCTGGGAGGTGGCAGACAAACAGATAAGAAGAGCACAGCAGGAGAAAGTGTGTGTGTGTGAGTCAGGATGTGATTTAAATCTACAAAGGATTGCTTGTGGAATAATGAAGGCGAGTTCTTGACCTGCAGAATGAGGAGATCTGAGTGCGTGGGTGTCTCCATCAGTGTGTGACTGGAAGGGTATCACCTGGCTTTCCGTTGCTGCGGTGTTTCCATCGTGACCGCCGATTGTCTCGACGACATCACCCACCACCCCCGTCCCCACCCTCACCCTCTTGGGAAACCCCAAGCATGCGTTTGTATTCCAGAAAGTGTGTGTGTGTGTGTGTCTGCTGGCCTTTTAATGATGTCAATTCTCCATAGCATTGGCCGCCACTTCATTTCCTCTTGTCATTCACATGAGCCTCATCACCATCAATTATGAAGCAAATAATTTATGGTGGTTCACGCTCTGCATCAGTCAGAGCTTGAACTGATGCAAAGCTAAGTATTTAGAGGGGCCTCAGTTAAACGGCACTAAGGGGATTTTAGCTCTTTCTCTCTCTCACACACATAGAGCCTCACTTGACCTCTGGTCACATATAAGTCTATCTAACACCAGTTATTTATGTGTGATTCCCCACAGAACTCCACCTACCATCATCATCGCTGCACCAGACCGAGGAAGGTCAGTCGGCTCCCATCAAGGTACGACTTGTCTGTGTCTGCGTAGCTGATATCACGCTTTGTTAGTGTTCACAAATGTACAAGTCTTGCTGTTTATCACAAGGCAGATCTAAAAGAAATTGATTTTATCCTAAGAATGAGTTATACTTTTCAGATGAGCTCACTACCCCCTGGAAGAAGACCAATCATTCTCATAGTTTATTTTTACCAGGTTTTTGTTTATTGCTATCCCCATTAGCGTCAGCAGCCTGCTGCGTCAGCTGTTCTTCCTGGGATCAGTTTACATTAAAAAAAAAGACGGATCGTGTTTACAAAAACTCATATTACAGATGAAGTTTTAAAATAACACATTCTATTTCCCATCTCTTTTAAAGGAAGGCACAGTCTTTAGTTTCAGACAGGAAAACAGACTCGCACCACAGTTTAGCTTACAAAGGTTATTTGGCTGCTTATTCGCCTTACCAACACTTCCTTTTAGGTACCACTGAAGGCAGCTCAGGTGCCACCAGTATGAAGTAAATAATTAAACAAGTAAGTAAATAAAATGTAGCCTCAGGAATCACATTTTGGTTTTCCAGATCTCATGTATGAAGGAAATTTTCTCTCATCAGCCGTTTGTCAGAAAAGAGAGGTAGAGAGGGAGCAGGTTCCAACCCTAACCCAACCAATCAGAGAAGGGCAAACCTACTCTTATCTAAAAGAGAAAAGAAAAAAAAAATCAATCTGTAATAAAAACCACTGATTATGCTCTGATATAGAAAAACAAATCCAGACTTTGCAGTTTATTAAAATCCTTGAAGTCTTTGCAGTCAGCTCAAGAACATTCAATCAGTTAATCATTTAGGAAAAGCATCTCATCTTTTTGTTCTGATTGCACCTACTCGGGTGTTGAGATCGTCCCTTCTGTCGCTAGCACCTGATTCAGGCTGAGTGCGAACGCCGAAGGACTTCTGGCTGTTAACTTCATTAACATTCCTGTTTGCCTGGAAGAAAATAATGCGGCAAATGTGTGGGTTGAATTGTTAAAAGGGGCCGGGGGAGATGTGAATGTTCTTCTTGTGGCTCTTATTTTCATTTACAAAGTTTGCTGTTGTTTTGTGCCAAATCCTAATTTATCCACTTACACACAGATTTAGACACCCACACAGTCCCTGGAGTCTCCGTAGTGATGTTGCTGTCTGTGGCTCGAGCTCACAAACACGAACAAATCAGAGGCGAAGTCGGGTTCAGGATCTTTCCCGAGGACACATCAATGTGCACTGTGAAGAACCCATTTCACAGCTGCATTACTTTGTGTCGATAAACAAACAGTGCTATTATGAAATAGAGGGAAAATAATACATGATTTTCAAAGTTGAAGACCGAGAACCGCTCAACCGCTTTGCTATGAAACCCCTAAAGAAAAGCCAGTGCAGCTATTTTCAATCAAAAGTCTTCAAATTGGTAAATTAAGCCCTGATGTGTGACTTTACTTTGGAAGTGGTAAAAAGGCAAGTAAGAGCAGATGAGACCAAAATTTCACTTCGTGGCTTGCATTCAAAATAAAATGATGGAAAACTATGACACCTTACCATGAACACACCACCACTTGTATTATGGTGTGGGGTTGGATATGTATGTTTTGTTTTTTTTTTAAATAGGGAAATGAGTCAGAGTTGATGGAAAGATGGAGGAAAAACCTGATTCTTCTATGAACTCCAGACTAGTTCAGAGGTTCACTTTCCAAAAAGCAAAACAAAAAACCACAAGTACAGAGCTAAAATGGAAGGTTATGTTAGGAGCTATTTATGTAAGAATGGTCCATTCACAAAGCTACAAAGTCCAGAACTATATCCGTTCAGGAACGTATAGTTCAACTTAAAAATTAATGCTTACAGCAATCTGAGTGAAGTTAAGCTATTTAGCAAATTTGAAAAAAAGAAAACCATTTGATTCTCTAGGTGTGTGAAGCTGGAGGGAGAAAAGCAGAGCTTTGCCAATAACGATGGGCATTTATTGTATCGTTTATCACTTACTATGATACATTTCTTATCATGATAAGAATTTAGATTTATTGTTGTCGTGAAAATTCCAATTCATTTTGCCTAAGAAAAACCGCAAACTGTTCTGGATGGTAATTTTTATTATATTCTCCAACGTTTGTTCAATGACAGCATTGATAAATACCAATATATTTGAAAATACTATTAACTGCAGTGACTGTATGACTGAGATCACAGTCGGTTACTCAAAAAATAAACAAATAAACTGATATCACAATAAAACTATAAGTCCATATTGCTCACCTTTATTCGTCAATTGACTCTTCTAAAGAACTTATTCCAAATTCAGTTCAGGATTAAATGAATCAATTCAATGTTCAGAGTTAAAGTTACAGCTCCAGCTTCAATTGTCTCTCGCATATTAGCGTAACATATCAATTTAATCCTGATTGGGTATTTGTAATCTCTGCTTTGCCAGCATATTTACTTTTCTATCTGTCTCTCTCTTGCCTCATGTGGTGCAGGATGGTCAGAATCCTTCCAACGGCACAGTGGCAGATAAATCCAGTCGCTATGACATTGCAGAGCTGGCTACATCCTCTCTGATAGGTGAGAAACACAAAAACAAACATGTCTGATTCATGTTGTGCGCTGCCTTGTAAATCAATACCGGGGAAGTAACCACGAGGGGCTGGAAATGCAATTTTCCTGCTTCCTTAATCTTTTTCTCTTACTCACCCAAACACACACTAATATCCATCTTCAATTAGATCTTCTGTCTTTGCCTTCATGTCTCACTTCCTGATCTCATGTTATTGCATCCTCCCCCCCCATCTATGCAGTGTCTCTCACCCTCTAGGAAGCTCGTTATTTTTGTTAATGTGTTATGCTCTGATGAACTTTTCCCAAGTGGAAGCTCCTTTATTAGACTGACAGAGTAATTATCAGTGGCATGAAAACCTCATGAATAGGTTAGACGAGTACATCCAGGCTCACGGCTGAGACGATGACAGATCCAATCCAATAAAGTGCGTTTAACATTTACTCAGACATAATCAATCTGCTGCACTTTCAGGTGAGGCGTGACGACTGCTGTCAAACAACATAGCTGGTAAAAGCACATCATGGAGCTTTAATACAATGATGTTAGTGTTTTCATGCATATCATTGTCTCATATGTGAAGAATTATTTCCACAACTTCAACTTTTCACATTATAACCGCAAACTTTCGTCTATTTCGCTGGGATTTTATATGAGAGTCCAAAGCAAAGTGAAACGTAATTGTGATCTGGAAGGACAGTGACACATCTTTAATTTTATTCTATTGGTAAAATCTGAAGAGTGTAAAAGTTAATTGCAATCAATGCTTTCTATAAAAGAAAAGCCTCCACATGGCATGATGCTGCCACCACCGTGTTTTACAACAGGGATGGCGATATAACATCATGTTTCCCTGATATGTTGCGCCTGTTTGTTGCTTTTCTAAGTCTGAATTCATCTGAGGGCATTTCTAATTTATTCCCCACATCAAGTTTTGCTATTAACCACATTTTACAAAAGTTTTTATTTTACAGGGTTTTTTTTGTAGTTGTAGTTGTATGGTTGTATTAGTTGAAATAATCAGTGTGTTACAATTGATATTAAATGTTTACCCTCAAGCCTAAATTGGGTGTCGTCTTTGAAAGTCACATTTTAGTGTAAAGCAAAATGAGGCTCTAATATCTCCCACTATAAACGCTTCAAAGTCACATTCGCCAGTTTGAGGATCTTGCTGGATTTTTTTTTTTTTTACATTTTAGTTTTCTTCATTTACTTAATTTTCTAAACCTCAAACAAACATGCCATCACTTCTACCACCTTCGTCTTTTCCCCTTGAACATTTGATTGAATGCCAAAGTCGTGCAGGTGCAGCTTCTACAGCATGTCTTGTTTGTATGTAAACCTACATCCACATAATGTAATATGCAACTATTGTAACTATTTCAGTTTACTTCATTGAACTTCTAACCTGTAATTACTGCAGTAGCTTTAATAAACGAGTCAGTAAAACATTTCTGTAAGATCTGTGAGGGACTTTCTTGAACAGCTACGTAACGTAGCTGGACTACAGTAGAACCAGTCACTACCAGTCCTGATCAAAACCACATTTTTAAGTATAACTGTAATATTTAGCTTGTGCAGTTGTCAAATATTTGGTTACTTTCATCCAAAATGGGTTCACGCCCCTACAATCACATTTTTAATTGCTGATTTTTAAGAGATAAGAAATGTTCTAACATTGCCATTTTTCTTCAGAATATATGTTGGAATATTGTCAGAAATTTCTTTTTGGTTTTCATGTTGTCTTTCTTACAGCTGCATTTTTATTCAGCAGTTTTCCCCCAAGATCGTCCTGTAGAACCTAACATAATTAAGGTCAATAATAACCTATAAATGATAACTGCATGGTGTCTGTAGCAGGATTATTTTTGTTAATGTGACATTTAATGCCGTCCTAGTGGAACATGCTGAAGCCCAACATCGTCAAGCAACGGCTTAGTTAATGTAATTGTTGGGTTTCAGCTGGTTTACATCTCATCTGTGTGTCAGGTGGTGTTTAGGGTCCACTTAGTGATAATGTTTGCTGAACACGTTACCCCTCGTATCAGATCAAGGCTTATTAAAAACCGTGACCTTCACAGCGCTCGGCTTATGGCGGCTAAGATAAATGAAATCAAATTCTCTTTAGACATTCAAGACAGCTTCTGACTGCAATATTAGTGTGCCACACACACACACACGCACCTACACACACACACACAACCTCACACACATCCACACACACACACAGATGCAGTTGCATAGCTTTGATCTTCTTTCAAGCTTTCTGGAATGATTTCTGGATAATATTAGCTGGAAATACTAATAACATTATTATTTATAACAATGTTTAAGCTGATGTTAGTTATAATAAATTCTGCATTTTAGGCAAAGCTTTAAAACCGTCAAGTATTTTTTTTCTAGTTGTGCAGTGTTTTCTGAAAACAGGGAGAAATATTTGTTGGTTTTTTCACTTTGTCATTTATTTACATGGTTTGTGAACCATTTGGGCTGCAGAATGCTGATACAAATATGTAAACTTTAGATATCAAGTTCTCTTTCAATATGGATCAAGGCATAAAAAGATTTCTGAAAGTTCAGGTTAGAACATTTTAAATATATATATA
>CAEFZX010028963.1:0-65604 GCA_903066825.1 Alfaro cultratus
CCCTCACAGCAATTTACATGCAAGTAAAAAAAAAAAAAATTTGATCTCCTACCACCACAAAACCCCATTTCACGTTTAGCAAACTACAAACAGGAGTTTTTATGGCTTTCTTTTAACAATGACTTTCTTCTAGCCACTTTTCTTTGAAGACCAGGTTTGTGGAGTTCATGATTAATAATTGTTCTTTCAGCAGGATGTCTTTGTAGTTGTCCCTTAATGTTTCCAGTTTCAAGTGGTGGACCGAACAGTGATCAAAACATGTTTTAACTTCTCCACTATTCAATCCTTGACCTTTTTGGTGATTCTCAGTCTTCATGATATTGTTTGGCAGCATTGTGATGTGTCAGTGTGAGCAATGAAGCTAAACAGGAAAATAAGTAAACCAGTTAGAGACTGTAAAACACTTGATACATGGCAAAGACCCTAAATATAAAGCCAAAGCTACAGTGCAATTGCTGAGATCAAGGCATATTCATGTGTTCGTGTGGCATTGTCAAAGTTCAGAGCTGAATCCCATTGCAATTGCAAATCTGTGGCATAAAAACTACTACTTTAAGTTAAAAAAAAAAATTAGATGTAAAAAACAGAGACATAAACCAAGAAATCTGCTGCTGTAATCGCAGTGATAGGTGCTTCTAAAATGTATCTCACAGGGGTCAAATACAAAACAGCTCCACACTTTTCAGATTTTAATTCTATAAAACAGAATGAATAAACATTCCGTGTGTCTCATTTTACCTGCTGCATTGTTAAATTTTACTTTCATATAAAATTTTGGGTTTTTGGCTGCCCATGTCTTTCCCTTACCTTCCACTAACAACGAAGCAGGTCACCAAGAAGATGAGGAGGACAATCCCTCCTGCAATGGACACAACCAGAATGGTGGACTGGTTTGGGTCCCCAATGGCCAAGACGTCTGTAGAACCAGGGGGGAAAAAAGTGAACGTTATAAAAGTTTATTAAAGCAGGTCTTGGGAAGAAATGAATGAAGCCCACGGCATTTTCTGTTGGAGGTAAGGTGAGATTAAGGCAGGCTAGGAGTGAAAAGACAGAAAATGATACCATGGACGTGGTGAGGGAAAGAGAGAGCATGAAAAATTGTAGTATTAGAAAAGACATAAAAGACAGAGGCAGAAGGGAGGGAGGGAGGGAGAGAGAGAGAGAGAGAGAGCAGCAAACAGAGGCACAAGAGAGGAAAGGGAGGTGGATGGAATAGTAAGTAAGGCCCTTGATGAAAAGCTTTCTCCCTCTCTGTATCGCCTGTGAGGGTACAAGAGGAGACATGAAAGCCGTTCCTATTCGGCCGCGCTGTCCAAATGGATATGTTAACATTGCACATAACCAGGCTAACGCCAAGAACTTTCTGCAAAGACGTATCGATTTTTACGCCACACCAATCGAGCCATTACTCAAAACAAATACCCCCCATTTATCTGGCTTAGCTGAGCATGAGCAGACATCCACGTCTGCAAGTGTGTGTGGCGCACATATGCATAATACGGCTGGGCATCTTGAGAAGTCATAATAACCCAGGTATTGATCTCCTGTTACAGTCGGAGGCTCACACATACAAGCATCGTTCTGTAATGATCAATGCAGCTGATCTAATTAGATAACTTGCACGTGATTGGTACAAGATCAGTCAATGTACATTTTACGATGCCTTACTTTGATGTGAACCTGTTGTGTGAGGAGGCTGTAGACCACAGAGACCCGTGCAGCATGTTGAGGCATCAAATTAATGATATTTGTTGGAGCGGCTCAGAAGAAATAAGGTTCTGAAATATTTTTATTGACAACTGAATGATTTATAGGCTAATGCATGCCTTTTCTGTACTGCACAGTCAATGTACTTTGAAGCGCTACACATTTACTGATTCACTCCACTCTCCCTCCCTGTCTAGGAATCAATGATGGCTTTGAAAGCCACATTAAAGGGAGGAAAAAAAACCCCCAAAGAGCTCATGATGAAGCAATATTAAAGGTGGCGAAATGGATACATGACAGGGAGTTTGACAACTATATCATAGGGATTCCACATAGTATGCATAGTATGAGGCTTATCTAGTCTGAAATAACAGGGCTTGGGACAGCCAGCTCTGTGATAGGGGGGCTTGGATATAAAAAGATACCTAAATCTTTGTTCTCTGAATTCGTCCTGACATTAGTTGGAGTAAACCTGTTCAGTCATTTCACTTTGCTCCAAAAGTCTGTTTGAATTAAGATCTCCAATCCAATCCCCTATTCACATTTTTTCCTTTCTTGTCAAATTGATTTGTCTTTCTTTTACCGGAAAAGTATTTCAGCACACTTTGAAGCCACTGGCTCAAATACGTGCACAGCAACATATGAGACTGCCAGGGCGCCTCTGCCTAACAGCCAAACCGAGGAAGGAGCTGGGGGTGAAAAGCAGGGAACTTTAAAACCACAAAGTGAATTCATTTAGTGAATTGGAAGGAATGACTCATCTGATAATCATCATGGCAGCATACATGTGTAAATATCTCGTGGCATGAGATCTCGCAATATCAAAACACCATGTCAGACTTCACCGTAACGTGGAGTGCGACTGGAAGGGAGTGAATCATTTTCCGTCGGTGCTCTCTGCTATAAGAAATATTTATAAAAATACACACTGTACAAAACAAAACTTATAATCTTCATTTTCTCAATGTCTGACATTATATCAGACTTACGTTTTCCAACATTGCCAACCAAAAAATCTCTAATTTCAAAATATCGATTAGATAGAAGTAGCCTGATTGTGCATGCCAGAAAAATGAAAGAAAAGCACTAATTTTCCCATTTCTGTAAACTTTACTAAGCTAAGGAGATCCAGAAACGTTACATGTGGGACAGCCTCTGTTTTTGTTTTTCTTTTATTGTTCCTTTTGGATCAAAGATTTTAAGATTATTGAGAATTCAGTTTGAAGAACTAGATTATTATGAATGTAGGTACAATTTGAAGTTGCTGCCCCAAAATCATAGAAAAAACTGTGAGCTTTGAGCAAAAAAGGCAATGGAAGGAAAACGAAAAAGACAAATGTCTAAAACAAAAAAAAAATCAATAAAAATGAAATGCAATTTTTCTTTTTACCCTCATGGCTGGTTTCCAGTTCAATCTCCCCACCGTACGTCCCGTATCCCCCATCAGTTCGAGCCCTGACTCTGAACACGTAGGTGGTCCCAGGCTTCAGGCCGTCCACTGTCATCATGTTGGATCGAGTCTTTAAAACCGTGTAGTTCTGTTCCCGCTGGTTCTGAAGAGGAGCATTAAACAACAGGAAATAAAATAAATACTCAAAACAAGGAAGACATAAAAATGAAAACGGTTTTGATCTAGAGCTCTGGTCTGTGGTATCAAGAGAGGCAGAATAAATAGAAATGTTTAAATCTAATAGAACGTCTTAAATTGTTGAATTTAGCAGTCTCTCGGAATCTAATGCACTTCACATCATTTTCACCACTGGTCCATTTGGCCACATTTATATTTGAGCATCTGTCAAATCCCAAATCTTATCTTCTCTTAACTCTGGGGCAATATGTGGTTACTTAAGCTGCTTCACTTTGTTCCTCGATTACCTTTCAGGTGCATGCACGCACACTTAGATGTGTGGGTGCATGTGCGTGTTTGTGTGTGTTTATGTATGCAGAGGGATGATGAGAGTACAAGTTTGTCCGCCAGTAAGCTGATTCCCTGCTGAGAGGTTGATACTCCACCTAATGGAAGACCTTCTACAATACGGATTAACATGATTTTACTGTTAATACATGCCAGCACACGCAGACACACAGGTCTAATTTCATCACCTTGGCTATGTTTTACAAGGTTTGTTGGACAGATGTGTGGTTAATTAGCTTGATGTGAGCAGTGGAGGGGATATGAGAAAAAAAAAAGGCAGAGGAACCAGAGCGATGGCGGCATGTTTGTGATGAAAAAGTCATTTGAGACGTGGCCTTAGGCTAAACCCATATCCTGCCAACATGTAGGAGGAGCACAAGGAAAACAGGAATGAACCTACTGTGTTAAATCTGAAAAAGGCCTGATGCAGTAATTTTGAAGTAGTTAATTTAGAGAAAAAAAATAGAAACAATGAACAAATTTAGATTACTTACATGCTACCTGTTATTGTTAAGACATCTTTTAGGGTTAATAACATTTATACATATGCTGAGATAATTCAAATCTTCTGGTGTAACCTTTTTAAAGAACTACAGAACAAAAAAAGTATAAATTTATATGCAAATATGAAAAATTTGAGAAAAAATTATTTTAATGAGATGCCACAAAAGGTGCTGAAGCAACCATCGAATTCTCAGAGCATACAGAAATGTAGCACTCCTTCTCCCTGAGCTCTTGCTGCACACTTTTGGTCAGTTGGTTGAAATCAGGCTAACCGAACCAACCTACTAAAAAATCTACTTATATTAACTTGTTGCACTTGATTTTTTTTTTTTTTTTCGATAAAAAACAAAACTGTGAAAACATTTTCAGATTTTACAGCAACAATAAAAATATTTATTTGATAGCAGATATTAAAGGGTTTTTATTCTGTACTTTTGTTCTGATCTAAAGTAAAATAACTACACAAAGTAGCACTGCCTTGCATCAAGAAGATCCCGGAGTCATGGTTTTCCTCCACAATCCAAAAACATATATGCTGTGTTAATTGTTCTATTTTAAGTTGCCCTGAGGAGTGAATGTGTGTGTCCTTTGTGTCTCTGTTGGTCTGTAAATGACTGTTGACCTGGTGATAGTCACCAAGGATACGCAGGTGTAAATAAAAAATGGATGGATATATGGCATCGATAACCCTTTGAATGATTTCTAAAGAAGCTGACACTGCGCAAACAAAGTGATCCTTTTCAGCAGACTCTCAGCATAATATATAGCCTGAATGGAGTATAGGAAATTTGATCTGTTGTATCCTTTGAGTGCTTAACCTCTGTCACTGACCATGCAGGAGTTGAACATTTTGGCAACCTTTTGGACTTTTCAGTGTTCTTCATTCTCTCTAGGGAACACACATATAAACTGTGGTTTCAGTCATTTTTAACCATGTAAATGAAAGATGCTAAAGCCAAATTATGGAGGTGTTCCAATATTATTATTGGCAGGTGAAACATGCATAAAAACAACAACCTGAAGTCTCTGATCGGTAAAACTCTACTTTAGAATCTTTAAGAAATATTTTGATACAAATGTTTTGAGTTTTCAGAGAAAAAGGGGACATTTTTATATCATAAAACTGTTTTTTTTTTTTTTATAACAGAAAAATCTAATTATTTTGTCTCTGTCAGCAGAGAACAGTGCTTTTCAGTGCCTCCCTCACCTTCTCGTAGTAGATGACCTCATACTCCACGATCGCCCCATTAGGTCTCTCCGGACCCTGCCAGGCCAATGTTACGCTGTCCTTGCTTCGCCTTTCCTTTAACACAACACTCACTAAAACGACAAGAAGAAAACATGAGCAGCAAGGAGAAAGATAAGTTAAAATGGTTACAAAAGAAGAACAAAAAAGCAGATGGTTTGGCTAAACAAAGACATCAGAAAAAGCATGTCTACGAAGCTTTATTGCACAAAGCCATACTGCATGTTTGTCATACATTTTGGTAATCACACAGCCCACGATGTGTTATGTACAGTACACGTGTGTTGGCAGCATTTAATGAAGTGCACATTTTTGCTGCTCATAGGAACATTATGTGATCTAACCATTATCAACGTGAAACCACTAAAACTGTGTGATTTCCTGTGCAGTGTTTCCACACTGGGACACCTGCTCTGGTGGGATGACGGTGTGGGTTTACTCGCCTGCGCCTGTATTTGTGTAAATGTGTGAAACTCAGGCTTATAGCTGTGAATAGCATGTGCAGCATGTAATGTGGTTAACAACCACCTCCACCCCTTTTCACTTTCCGCTACACACACATCCACGCTTATAGTATGAGGCCTATTACTCATCAACACCTTGTCATGGACACCTATCTTTTACACAAATTTCAGTCCCACCAAATGACAGATGCACATACTATTATGCCTACACGTGTAAACATAGACACTTCTGGGTCATTTTGTGATATCAGTGAAATTCCCCATTGCAGCAAATTAAGGTTGTCACATTTTTTTTTTTGGACGGTACAGTGCCTTGCAGAAGCATTCCAAATTTTACACATTTTAACATTTTCTCACTTTGCAACCCCAAATTTAAGTGTGTTTTAATGTGATTCTGTGTTGTAGACCAGCATAAAATTTAATGTAAGTTTGAGGTGGACAGAAAAATTTAACCGAATACAAATCCATGTCACACAATGCTTAAAGATTTGCAAATCAAATCTTTAAGCATTGTGTGACATGGATTTGTATTCGGCTTCACAGAGAATTCTTTGCAGAACCACATTTCTTTGCCTTGAAAAGTGCACATCTTAGCATTTTTTCTGTACTATCTTTGCACATATAGAGATTAATTTTATCTCCTAGTTGAGTTAGATCAGTGGTAGAGCTTCAGCGAAAATGCACTTTTAAGTGTTACCACAGATTTCTGATGGCATTTAGATCTGGACGTCAAGTCATTTTGGACTGAAGTCTTCTGAAAAGTTCCTCTAAGAATGCCTTGTTTTAGTTACACCATGAGGACACTGTGTTCAGGGTGATATGAGCCATACATCCGATTCAGCATGTACACCAAAAAGTGCCAGAGCTTCATTTTCAGCATGTTTGCCTTGTTTGGCCTGTGGGAAACTAAAAATGGGACGTTTGTAGCTTTCTTTCTTCTTATCGCTGTTTCATTGAGGCCAGCAAGAAGAGAGCACAACTAATCGTTGTAAAGTTCTGGCTCTTTCCAGCTCCTCCAGAGAAACCGTGAACTTCTTTGCAGCTTTTCTGATTTATATTTTATTTATCAATAACATGTAATATATGCTTTTGGAGGGCGCTGTTAGTTCACAAGAAAAAGAAAATCTTAATTTTACACATTAAAACTTACTTTTTTTGCTCAGGAAATATAACAATCTGACAGATTTCAGGTTAAAATTTTGTGTTTTATTGACAGTCATGTTTAAAACTATGACTCCAGTAAATGTGCATGTTCTCACCTGTCTGCGATGTTGTAACATTTATTACCACCGTGCCTCTGGGGGTCGGACTCAGATCTGACACTCCGTTCTGGCTCTCGATCGTAAAGGTGTAGTTAGAATCCGGCTGCAGGTCAGTGATCAGCACGCTGGCTGACGAGAGCCCGAACTGTCTCGGGACAAAATGGACGCTGCTGCCACACGGTGCGCACTTTTTGCCTTCGCCGGAGCACTTTCTGCAATGGAGGCTGTAGGTAATGTCCCCTCTGCCTCCTGTGTCGCGGGGCGGCGACCACTCCAAGGTAACACAGGTCTCATTCACAGAGGAGATAGGGTTCTCTGGAGCAGATGGAGGACCTGATGGAAGAGAATGGAGGTTGTATGTTTCTGCACGTGGAAAAACTTCCTTCAACTTGTAATTGAAAAAAGAAAAACGATAAACCTTGTTTTTTCTTCCCCCTCTTATCCTTGATGCCTACTCCTCAGCTATGTCCCTTTGCATCCTTTTTGAACTCTATCAATAACAAAAAAATGCTTGAAAACAAAATTTTTAAATCGGAGGAGCAGAAGTGCCCACAGCAAAATTCTAATGGAATCACCTCCAACAAACACTGGCTGTGAAATCTGATGTAGCTTTTAGCTTCTGCCCTAAAGCAGAGATGAATGGTGAGCTACAGTCACTGGAAACTCTTTCCCTTTGTAACACCAGTTTAAATAGCCACATGTTGCTATTTTCATTTTGAAGATAAGTGTTTACTTCCTGTTAAGTCAATTGTGGTCTTTACTGCTGAAGCTAAAACATGTCCTCTTCTTGTCGTACATCTAACCTGATTCATTTACATTAGTTACTTTTGGTAGAATGTCACAATTTATTGTTTTGTCTTACACTAAATTACACGTCCCCTGAGTTATTAGCAGTTACCTACAAATGTATGACTCCAATGTCAGCCTTTTGTAATTTAAAACAAATGGCTTTGTATCCTAATGTTTTGTGACAGAGCAGTTTCTGCATATTCAGATTCAAAACAATGTCATGCTTGTATGTTACTTGTGCCTCCCAAACTAAAAAGACTGCCCCAAAATTTTTGTATCCATATTTGTGTACTGCTGCACAAGTTTCAAGGTAATTGAATGTTTTTTCAAAACATTTCACCTCCAGTTTTAATACCAGTTTTTTTCCAGAGACCTTCTTTATACCTCACAGCTTGTATTTCTGATAGGGGTTTTGATAGTTGAGAACCATTGCTTGAGAGCAGGGGTGCAATATAGGGGGGAAAAGTTATGACGATTCCAAGGGTCCCTGACCAACAGGGGGCCCTCCACAATTTTTTATTTATTTATTTTTTTTGTTCATTGAAATTTAAAAGAATGGGGCCCTGTCAATTACAAAATTAATTGAATTGTGTTTTCTAAAATTGTTTTTAGCAGTAAAAATTAAATGTTACCCCTTCCAGACCAAAAAGCTCACATTTGCCCTGAATCCCCCTGGATCTGCATGAAATGGTTTGTGAAGGTGTTCAGCAGCAGTAGGTGGAAGACAAGAACGACTGTGGCAGTTACTATGCTGCTAAGAAAAATAATAAAGTAGGTTTTCAAAATATAGAGACAGAGAGAGAAAAAAGTAAGAGTGTGAATATGTAACCCAGTTTTTCTCCGAGGTGGGTAGACTGTGTGAGATTATCAACCATTTAGCATAGTTAGCTCAGCTACAGATTACTGTTTACCCCCATTTCACTAGGATTTAATGAATTAAGGAAATAAATTACCAAGATATTCATATATTTAACTTGTCCCTGTATGTTTTACCACACTTAACAACAGATGAGTCAGTCAGCAGCAGCTCTAACCCACGTACCTCCTGACCAGCCTCTCCTAAGAGAAATTAAAGCTGCAGTATGTAACTTTTATAAAAAAATATTTTTTACATATTTGTTAAAACTGGCATTATGTTGTGACAGCATGGCATGAGAGATAATCAGTAAAAAATCTGTTTCCTCTACCTTCTTCCAGTGCTATCTAGAAACATCTAATCAGAGACAGGAGAGTTTTAGTGCTGTCAATCACAATCTCATGTGGCTGCTCATCCCTATGCTGCAGCTAGCGCAGCCTGTTATGAATGCCCAGTCTAGTTAGCACAGCTACCAATGACAGCAGATAAACATTTTCCCTGTAATGATAAGTTGTTTTTCTACCATTAACACATTTAGCAGTGAATGAAGTTGATTGACAGCACTAAGACCCTCCTACTGGTTCTGATTGGTTGTTTTGGTCGGAACGTTGCATTACTTTAGCCAGTAACAGTAGCTCAGGGAGGAGATTGATTGTTTTCACATATTATCTGACATGGTAACAGCTTTAACAAATATGGAGAAAACATATTTTTTATTAAAGTTATATACTGCAGCTTGAATAAAATGCAACTACATAGCATTTTTTGAGAAGTCTGGATTGCTTCATGTATATTTTGCATGTTGCCTATGACTGTTGCTGGTGAAGAGAGACATTTCAGTAATCTAAAACTAACAGAAAAAATTAAGCAACCTACTTGCATACTTTATGTGGACTGTTGCATGTAAAATTCATGAGCAGTAAATATTGTGCTGGGTCAGTATTGGACCAAAGAAAGCAAGGCAGTTGCAAGACTTTAAAATTGTGACGCTTTTGATAGGTCAGATAAACTCAAAAAATTGTAACAGCAGCTGTGTGTGTGTGTGTGTGTGTGTGTGTGTGTGTGGGGGGGGCAATTAAATTTTGTGTCCTGGGGCCCAAGTTTCCTGGCAGCGCCTCTGCTTGAGAATGACGCTCATTTAAGAAAACCCTTCAGGAAGTTATTCATCTTTGTATTTACACCAACAACTAAGCAGAGGTAATGTCAATTTCTATTCAACTCAAAAAGATTTTCTTGTCTGTTTATTTCTAGAACAGTTCTAGGGCTGTTCTATGGCTGTCTTGGTCTGCTTTTGAGAAGATTCCAGCACATCATCAATGAACACTGAGCTCATTCAATGCCATTCATTTTCCATGGAAACCACTTGAGAGGAAGCTTCTGATTTTGGCTGCTTACAGCCCAGCGTGGTGCAGGGATCTCAGCCATATGAAAATTTTGCTGGACACAGATGCCAATTTCTCATGACATCTCATCAGGTCCCAACTGAGCAGCGAGCCCCAAGGGGCCGGGGGGATCAGCGGGGCCTGGGACCTTGTCTGATTGGTCTCCCCGATAGTGAGCGCCTCTTCGTGGTAGAGGACGGGTGGGTAAATGTTACTGAGCTGCTAGTCCTGCCATGGTCTTTTCGCCGTCCCCCAACTTGATTGAGTGATACTCGAGTCTGTCATCACCATTACTACTGATCTGCCTTTTTTGACACTTTTATGACACTTAGATTATATGACTTTTGTAGACTCCTATTTCCCCCCACTGTTCTTTTCTTTTCCTGGGTCTCAAGTGTCATTCTCTATGTCTATGAATAATTCTTTCACCTTTTCTCCTTATTTTCTCATTTTTCCCTCTCAAACCTGAAAATAGTGCTGCTAACCACTCAGCACAGCACGTGTGCATGTGTGTGTGTGTCTGTGGCCGTATATATTTGAACAAAACCGTTACTCATTTCCAGTTGATAACACCAGTCATATCTCACCTGCTGCAACGATTAATGAGTGTAATCTACCATAACTCGATAATGGGTTTGGGTATATCTGTCCATGTTTGAGTGTGCACATGTGTATTCCTCCACACTTCCTTTTTCTCTCTTAACATGTCCAACATGCCATTGTAAATCCAACTCTTATTGTTAACTTCCCCTGTGTGTTTTGAGAGAATGTACAAAACATAATGTAACAAGACTGTTCATATTTCTTGAACTTTTTACATTTTGTCATGCTACAAACACAAATGCTAGTGTACTTAATTAGTACAGGAAATAATAATTTAGTGGAAGGATGAAAAGAACCATGCTAAGGTGCAATTATACCTGCAGATTTTTGGGACATGTCTCTATCCGCTTTCCATATCTAGAGAAATTTTTGTCCAGTCTTCACTTTCTTTGTTACAAAATAGCTCAGTCATGTTGCCAAGATAATATTTGTAAATAGGTTGTTAAAAATCTTGCACAGATTTATAAATGGAAATACATATCGGCTTGTAAATCTTACATTAATATTTTTCCAGACCATTCCATAAAAATTCCCTGCTCTATGTTTAGTGATGCTGTCCTGCTAGTCGGTGAACCTCTGCCCCAGTCTAAAGTGTTTTGCAGGCTCTAACACTGTAAGTGTGTTGGCTTATGTGTATACAATGTAAGTGTATACATTTAAAATGGCAAAGCAGCCATGCATTGCAAAGTCTTGTAAAAGTTTGTCATCAACCTATTTAAGATAATGAAATCCAATATTTCCATAACATTAAAATATACAAATCAACACAGTAAACAAAGAGCATTAGGGCTGTTTGTGTAAATGACATGTTCAATGTAGCAAAGTTGTTTTTTTCGGGGGTTTTTCTAGTGTTTGTATTACTCACGTGTGCAAGCCATTGAGCGCGGGTCGGTCTCAGCACGGTAGAAGCCTTTCTCACAAATGCACTCCATGGCCTGTTCATGTGGAGACGAGCTGTGAGGAGGACATTTGGTGCAGTAGGCATCTGTGGCTGAAGCTTTGTAAGTTCCAGGTCTGCATGCTGGAGAATAGAAATAAAAAATTCAATTATATAGACTTTAAATATTAGCCGCGCAATAGCTGCAGAAGAATTAAAAGCCTAGCAGCCCAATAACTTTATTCGAGCTTTTGAAATTATAATGCCCCTCCATGTATATGAGGTTCAATGCATTAGTTTTAGAATAAGGTTATCACTTCTTCAGTAAATATTACATGCCTTGTTTGTGCTGCAGGTGCAGTGATGCCCCTCTTGGCCAAAGATGCCCTGAAATAATTTGTATCTTTTTAGTCTCAATAATGATCTGAATAATTCTGCATTATTAAAATGTTTCTCCCACCGAAGCAATTACAGCAGTCTCTGTAGAAATCCAAAACATAAAAAAAGCCTTTTTGGCTCAGTTGCATGTTATGAGTTATCTTTTAAAAGTGGGAGCTTTTAATTTTTAATGATTCATAAATTAGAGTTCACTAGCATAAAAAATGAAAGGTTTATATCTATAATATGATTAAATTAACATTCAAGAAAAATAAAAAAAAATAAAAAGTGTTGCCTTAAATAACAGTTTAGGGTTTTTGAAATGAGGTTCTGTTAAAAGGTTATAATGACTTAACATATTATCTTTAGTATGTGACGTTTAAGAAGTCTTAGTTCAAGTTCAGATTCCTTGGACCCAAAGACTGAAGCTAATGGCTAATCCAAGAGAGGCTAAGATGAAATTGAACTTCTAGCATCTCTAAACAATTAAAGTCTGTCGATGTAGTTTAAGTAATGACCATTCAGACCATCATCACATTAGCAAATTTGCACATTTTAAAGCTGCTTAATTATTCACATGAAGGGTTCTGATGTTCTTGAGATTTGAATTGTTCCAAGATGGTACAAGGTGACTTTAGAATTGGCCCCTTTAGGACTAGAAATTAGTTTTACTGTTTGCATGTAACTAATTGATTTAGACAAAATAAAGGTGCCATGAGAGTTTTCTACTGCGAGTAAGAAATTAACAGCTCATCCTCTTTCAACACATCCACTTTGAAAAAAAATTCTGCGCTAACCATTTAAGAAGAACGACTAAAAAGTAAATCTTACAAAATTGTGACTCAAGACGTTTCAATTTGATCATTGCTGCTGGTAACCAAGGGACTGTATTTGTGTCAGTCATTGGCAAAAATGTAAAATGCAATAATTACATTAAAAAAATAAAGTCAGAGCAGTGATTAAAAGCAGTGATTATCTAAATCTGACAAATAAAAGGTTAGTTTTGTTTGCATAAAACAATAAATAACATTTTAAACCGAAAGAAGAAAAAATATGTCCTCAGGTTAAAAAAAGAAGAAAAAAACAAACTGCCGGGCCGTTCAGCACCCACGGCAAAGAGAAAGCAAACAATGTTGGATTTAATTTATTGTGACATGAGTTCCCCAAGAGATCCTTTCTCATCAGGCTAGAGGCTTGCAGAACTACAGGCCTTTACACTACAAAAACCAGACGCAACAGCAGATCAGCTGCTTTTCCTCCTATGTAAGAATTAGACTGTGACAAAACCAGGAGAACAACAGTACAGGGCCTAGGTCACCATAATAATCGCAATAACGTAGCACGGCTGTTGCTCTTGGTGTTTTCGTGGTTGCATATTAGTCATTATGCAGAGTCATAAAAGTAAGGAGGGAAAACCCAGATATCGCTCAATGGAAGCAGCCTGGGGACTTGAATGATTTCCCTCTTGTATCCTAGGGAGGGAGAAGGAATTCCTGGCTTTCCTTTCTTGCACCATGACTCCAGATTACACATGTATTTATTTACACATCTGCAGGCCTGGCAGTCCCATCCGGGCAAGCTTTTCTTATAGCCGTGCTAAAACACTATTGCAGCATGATATGATGGTGTCTCCAAACATTGTGTACGTATTCACATATACTGCAGGTGTGCTTGTGTGTATGGATCAATAATGGGGCACATTCCACCAGGTGCTGATTATATGTTTGTGTTCCAAGAAGGTGTTAAGTATGCAGCAGGTGTGTGAACGCGCCAGCTGATTGCTTGTACCGCTGGTGAAGGTCATGGATTTAATCAAGTGACACGTCACTTCTCGCAGGAAAGCTATAGATTCTCACATAAGTACAAACACCCACCCACGCCTACACACACACACACATGCACGCACCAACACACGCACATAAATTTGCTTGATGTTTCTCTAAACCAAGGGGCAGCAGAATGGAAACATGGGCCTAAAAGTAATGTGAAATGTCCCTATGGCTGGAACTTCTTCCACCTGGATGATGTACTCTCTTGCATACAGACAGTATTTTTAGGCAAATCATTCATCATACAGGAGCCTAGTCCACTGGTGCAAACCCCAAGAGACCCAAAAGAACACCGAAAAAAAGGATATGTGTGTTGTGGGTGTGTGCGTGTATGTGTGGAGGAAATAGAAAGTAAAGGAGAAGGAAGAAAGGGAAAGGAGTGATAATTCTCAGGGGCTTTCAACTCTTTCCTCCATCCTGCCAGGTTCTAAGGTATAGGGGTGCCTGTATGCTGTGCTGGTGACCGTGTTTGTGTTCCTGTTGGCTGGGCTGTAGGAGCGCGGTGGAAAAAGCAGCTTTTCTCTAGAGGCCGTGCATCCGGAGAGTCCTGGCTGTCCAGCCAGAGAGGCACAAAGGATCCTACTGCTAAAGGACAGACATGCCAACACATGCCAGGCCTGGCGACCATACAACCGCCTGATCTAAAACTTTTTGCAAGAATGGCGGCCTGGCTATGTGTGGAGCCCGCTTCACCTTAACGGTTCTGCTTGCTGCTTTGGTGTTCCACCTGACTCTCATTACAGTTTTTATTAAACGTCTAAGGACATATTAGACTTTTAATTTTACACCACTGCACACGAAAGCTGGGTTTGCAAGCTGTTGTGAACCGTATATGAACAATATGTCAACCGTTTCTCACAGTATTTTATTTCAAAATTCCTTATATTTCTAGCACAAATTTCCAGAGCTTTCTGACTCTATTAGCCCATTTATAGGCAGAAATAAAAATGGACTGATGGGAGTAAATGGATAAAGAGGCCTGGATGGATGGACAGACATCTGATCAATGGAGGGATGGAATAACAGATGGTAAGGATGAACAGACAAACAGTTGAACTATACAACATTCAAACAAGGGGATAAGAGAATAATGTGTGAAAATAAAAAAATATTTTTCCATACCCTCTTTTTTTCCTGTTCGACATGGAAAATACTAGAATCAAATTCCATGTGTCTTCCAGGCTATATTTGGAATGCGCTCAATAAAATATTTTCCTACAGTCCTGATAAAAGTTGGTCTCAGATGCAGGGTCCAATTAATTATTCATGTGGTCACCAGAGAGAGTAAGTGTATTCATGCCAATCGATAGCTCTTAGATATGATATAGTGCTGCTGTTGAAGACACACCCTCAGTCACCACGCTCTGGTTGAGATGGGAACAGGACAACGTCTTCCCTCGGGGAAACACTGCACATACAAACTGATTGGAGTCTGTTGATTCAATTCCTAACCTATTCTACTCTTTATAAGTCTGAAAATGGTTTCATTAACCTTTCAAGGAACATCAGAAAATGGAAACGCTGTCCCATAAGATTGGGTGATTTACTGTTATCCTACCGGTTCCACTGATAAAATTTGTTTCATATATGTAAACAGATTTTATACATATATCAATAATTGTGAAGAGGAAGGAAAGAGAATAATGTAGTTTCAAATAATATTTTTTGCTTAACTTAGCACCTTTAATTTTGATAAACCTAATACCACTATTCACTGAAGGTTTCAATGGTCTTTATAGAACACCAGGCAGGTCAGGGGGAAAGTTGTGGACAACTTTGAAGCAGGGTTAGGTATGAAAACACATTTTCAGCTTTGAAGAACTCACAGAGCTCTTCTCAATCCACCATCTGTGATGCATTCACTAATGTAGTGTAAAACAGTTTAAAAGTCATCCCGATCCATGTTTTTGACTCTGCAACAGACTGGCGACCTGTCCAGGGTTTACCCCACCTCTCGCCCAAAATGTCTCGCTGGAGATAGGCAACACGTGCTGACATCTCCTGACCCACTAGGGACAAGGGTGTACAGAAAATGGATGGATGGATTTTTTTGACTTTTACAAAATAGTTAACTATATTTTAATGCAACTTTATTTATCAGTTTAAGAGCTTTTATTTTATTTCATTTAACAAGTTGCACCACAGTCATTCTGACATGTGTAAAATCTTTACCACCAAGCGCTACAAAAATCCATAATGTCTGTCTTAAGATAAAACAAAAAGAATGTTTTGAGATATTTTTTTCTTATTTGCCAAATGACTATAAATAAATTAATATCAATAGTATGTTTAAATTTAAGCATTATGACTGGCTACAGAAAATAAATGAATCAGAAATAAGAATAAGGGACAAGTGGTGAACACAAAACTGAACCACTTTGTCACAGTGACTTTTAGTTTATGGATAGGCCATAAACTAAAAGCAAATAGGAAACCAGAAAATTTGATAATTTACTGCAACTGAGGTTCTGAGCTTTTCCATAATCATCATGTCTCCTCTCAGTACATGCCAGGTTTGTGTTTCAAAGTCATTATTCTAAACTGTATTGAGAAAAAAAACAGCTGTTTTGTGTGTTTTGCACATATACTTGATCAGAATACCAGCTTCGTTTTACAACAAAGCTTTTTCCTCCATTCTATTCAAGTGTTACTCCTAGTTAAGGCTCTGATTGATCTGTTTTCCTGCTTTTCGTGGCACTTGGTTCAAGTCAAACATTGGCCCGGTCCCGGCTTTAACATAAAGGGCAGAAAGAGGATGGCTATGTGTGTTTGTAAATAGGTGGGGGGTATAGTTAGGTTGTTTATGTGTGTTCAGCGAGTGAAGTTGTGTAAAGCTTGCTGGCCCACGGGAGACGAGCTCCATAATGGTCACTATGGCAACAGGCTTTCAAGATAGAACCCTTCGAGTACCCCTCGAGTGGCACAGCTCCTGGAGCACAGAGCAGTCTGTGTGCTTGCATGAGCGCGCATGTGTGTGTGTATACAGACGTTAGTTGAGGCAAGCTATTTAAAAATTGATACATCAAGCGTCAGTGGAGAAATCTAACAAGATTGAGTCTGACGTCCTTCGCGTCCACCGAGGTCGCGTCTCCGGGTGTGTTTATGTGTGTTTGTGCCCATGTGTACATGCCCGGAAAAAATGACTCAGATCGAATTGACATTGCACTGAATGAACTTTGCACAGATGCTAATGAAAATTGTACTGCACCTTATGGGTAAAAATAAACATGCAGGTGAACCATTGAACGTGCAATTAACAGCATAAACAAACTCCCTAAGCTGGTGTTTGCTCAGCAAAGTGGGATCTTTAGATTTTGCGTCATATATCATTTGTAACTTAGTTTCTGATAGGAAATAAAAATGTATCTGTATTTAGAATAAATACCATATACAATTGTCCTGAATCAATTGGAAAAGAAAATCTGTCAAATGTCTTGTTAAATTTGCTGCTTTGTTGGATGATTTTTCTGTTATTTTGACAGTTTTTCATTAGCAATGAGTTCAGTTCTTTGGGTTTAAAAGGCCTCCTTGCCATCACCCTAATCTTTAGCTTTGGAGTGGTTCTCTATGGAACCAAAAGAACATATAACTACAACACAAATATTGTACTGATGACAATGATGCGGCAGCAAAACTGACCTAGAGCTGTGAAAAGCAAATTTAGCTGAACATCAGCATGCTGGAAGCTTAAAGCTATCTGTAAACTGCAGCTCAACCCATGAACCACCTTCCTATATATATATATATATATATATATATATATATATATACATATTTATATACGTGTATGCATACTTGATGTCTTACGAAATCCCCTTCCTTTCAGCACGTTTGCACCCTCATGTCATGCACATATCATGCAGATTGGACAACATTGTGACAGCAGCTTACGGCACAATATGTACCACAGAAATTACTTCTGCCCTCAAGAGGCCACTACTAGAGAAAGACAGGTTAGCTCCACGTGTGAAAATTGGACATGGCCAATGAGCACATGGGCACTACAGCGCTCCATGATTGACATGATTGTCTCCTATGGAATCTTTTGAGTCCCCCTCCGCTTCACAAGCACACTGATGCACACACATGCGTGCACAGAGGGTCAGACCAGATATGAAATGCTTTATGATGACCACTACATGAACCACATGAGTACACGCTGGCTGCTTTCTGATCCACTCTGTCTTCCCAATTACTGAGAGCGACCAAGAGGAACTTAGAGGATTCCTGCCTAAGAACTCTCTGCATATCTGTCTGTTCTCCATCTTTTGTCTGCCTCTATTTTTTTCCTTATCGCTCCGCTTTCCTCAATGTTTGTCAATTTCTTTTTGGTCTTTGTGCCTTCCCTGTGTTACATACTTTCTCTGCATCTTTAGTTGAGTCATGTGTCTGTGAGTCTGCCTTTGAATGTGTGTGTCTTTATTTCCCACTGGGCTGTCTGTCATACTTTGACCCTGACCTTCTCTAGGGCTCCTGCACAAATATTTACTCTCTTGCTGACAGACACACACACATACATAAACCTCTCTGAGGAAAAAAAAAATCACAGGGAAATAGAGGAAGCTCAATTTCATTGCAATTACGTGTCGCACACATCCACACAGACAGACACTTTTCTAGCTGTAACCCAAGCTGATGGCACACTAATTTTGAGCCCGGGTGATTATCTTGCAGTCTAAAAACAGATTAAATTGATACCAGGTGCATGTGTTTGGGAGAGTCTGTGTGAAAAGGGTCATGGACGAGAGGTGGATGGTGAAGGAGAGACGAAAAAGAGGAGGGAAAAAACATGACAGGCCTATAGTGGTCTGCTGGGAGTTAGCTCCACAGTTTGAATAACTTATACTTCTGTTTGTGAGGCTATCAGGCTAAAAGGCCAGCAGAATGAAAGGGTAACTTGTCTCTTTAAGGAACTTTCATTGCTTCAAGATCTCCAAATCCAGTCCAATGAACATGTATGCTATGGTCACACCGTTTCCTCACACAAACCGTTGCAGTAAACGTGCCGACATCAGCCAGCCCCGTGACCACTGGAGTGCACGAGGAGCGGTGCACCTCTTTTCCTCACCCACGTTATTTTCAGTTCATCACTCTCAATAATTCATCCTCTCGGGTAGAGAGGGAACGGAGAGCTCCATGGTTCTTTTCTCTGTCACCCTCTCTCTCTCTCACACACACGCACGCCCATGTACACACACACTCAGTGTCGGAGGTAGCTACAAAGCCATATTCTCTGTGTCCTCAAGCTAAAGTTGTAGCCGAATGAAGCAAAATAC
This sequence comes from Alfaro cultratus, assembly GCA_903066825.1. NCBI lineage: Eukaryota > Metazoa > Chordata > Actinopteri > Cyprinodontiformes > Poeciliidae > Alfaro > Alfaro cultratus. Next base: position 19,089 of record CAEFZX010028963.1, read on the forward strand.
AGTCCATGATTTGTTTCTTGTTATTCAATAAATGCTTCATAGAGTTACAGTTCCTGGAAGAAGCTTTCCAGCTCCTTGAACTTTTCAGACCAACTGAAATCTTTAAATTATGTTATTGTGATTTTATGTGATAGACCGAGACTTAGTAGTGTGTAGCTGTGAGGTGGGAAGAAAATGGACATGATTTTCAAAATTGCTTGGTCATAAAGTTCAATTATGGTCTCATCTGACCAGAGCACCTTGTTTGCTAAGTTTTGAAAGGATATTGCCATATCGTTTCAATTTTCTCTGACATTCCACAATTAGGTGCAACTTTTTGTTGGTCTAATGGCTAAATGGCAAGTAAGAGTTGCTGCAGGTTAAATTTGAGGAGAGAAAAGGTGATAAACTTATTTTACCAAGGCACTTTCTAATCAGGATTCACAGTGACTAAATTTGATTGAGTTTATAATGAGTAATAACCAGACATTTGGTAAAAAAAAAAATAAAAAATGCTAGCTGTTTAGGTCTTGGCCTTGAGACCTCCTGAGTAAATCAGAGCAGAAAGACTTCAGCCATCATTAGTCAAAGCATGCTTCTTGCCGCACTCCCAAGTGATGACATGCTGTAAATTTGTTTGCGCTCCCTCTAAAATGCAGTCCAACATCTGCTCACCAAACCTTGTGATCAAAGCAGCGCTTAGGAATGATCTCACTTCCTGTATAGTAACTGGGCTGCCAATTTAATTTAGCGGTGGTGGACAAAAAGCAAGGTTTCATGTGGCTGCTCTTGGGAGGCTTGGTGTAAAGGTTTGAGCCGATGTTGGTGAAGATTAAAGAAAAATAAAGAATGAAGTCTAGAGAAGTTTTTTTTTTCTTTTTTTCCATGAAATCCAGTGGGGCTGAAAATCCAATATTGGAAAATCTGACAGCACAGAATGCAAACAAATAGATAATGAAAACATGACCTACCTGGCAGAGGTAACTAACACTGAGGCAGCAGAAGAAAGTCACTCTGTCAGACAGCTGCGTTAGTGACAGATCAAGGGAAATTATCCACCTGGATATTACTCTAAATCAATATGAATGACTCTATATGCTTCAAATATTATCTTAACCCTCCTAGTGCAGAGCTGTCTGTCAATGAATAAAGCATCCCATAAAAAATAAAAATAAAAATAAAAACTTTCTACATGCATCTTTGAGATTCATGCCCCTGTGAAGCCATTCAGCCTGACCAACTCAAGGGTGTCACATACAAAAGAGGAAAATTGCCACTGTAGGTAGTTTTTTGTGCTAAACAAAGTCCAGCAAAGGCTTTCCATCTGAGTAAGTCTTATCAAAATAATTCTGTTGATAATGCCACCTTGAAAGGTACAAGAACCCATCGAGCTTGATGCAGCTCCTTTCACACAGCAAGGCACCTGCGTGAAAGCAAGTCACAAAAAGAGGCCATAGTGGTGGTAGACTTTACTTTCATGAATAATGTTCCTGTTTCATTTAGAATCATCAAGCTATCCTATGTACGTCTGAGTTGAATTTAACAAAGTGTAAATCCGATTCCTGTTTGTGATTGACATCAAAAGGATGTTTCTTTCTTAGTTCCCTGTAAACACAATTTTGAGAATCTACTGTAGTATTTCCCACTACCTTTTATTCACAAACTGTTAAGTATAAACAGAAAAGTACTTAGACACATGTAATTCTGAGATGTTCAAGAATTATATTTTTGCATGGTTGCTGATTACTCCAGAATATGACTAAAATGTCATACCGTTAAATTCCAGTTGTTTTCACCGCTGTTAAGTTTTCTGGATTTGGATGTTACCAAAAATCCAGCAAACATTAATACATTTTAAAAGTGTTTTACATAACAAAACAAAAATGGTGCATATTTGTGAATTGTAAAGAAATTATATTTTACAAGTAAAATCCTGTAATTAAAGTTATGCTTAGTTATATCCACTGCTAGTTGTCAATATGTGAAACATTTTGGATGAAGGGCAAAACATTAAACGTTGTTCTCATCTGATCTGTACATGCCTGCTGTGTCCTATTCATGGTTTTTATCAAACTGCAAACAGGATTTCTTATGCCAAAAGTGACAAATGAAGGTCACTGGTTCAGCTGCACTTTATTTTGTGATATTATAGTAAATTGGGCTTAATAGGAATTTAAGCCACATTGTTTGGATTTACATGTATAAGCATTTTAAAAATCAGTATGAAATAGTTTGGGTTGGTCCATCACATTAAATCTCAAAAACATACATTGAAGTTTGGTTTTCATGTAAAAAAAGTATGAGTATTTTTGAAAGGAATTACAAAAAAACCCAAAAACAAATAAGCTGGACATATCAGACCCCTGGTAGCTTTCTTTACACTTTTCACACTTCATACTGACAAAAACTAAGCAGTAAACACACAGAGCAAAACTCAGACCCAAGTTAAATATACCTCTAAATATTTGCATTTAGAGGCCACTGGACTCAACAGACTATTATTAATAGTGACAATGAATTTGTTCCATCTTTCAGCAGTCTTTGGATTATGTTTGTTTCAACAATTTCTTTGTTTCAATTAATTAGTGGTTTCTTTTGGATGCAGAACAAAGGTGCAGCTGTAACATACTCAAACACAGAAACAAATTGGATTTCAAACACGTCACATCTGTTTGTATAAAAAGACAACAACAAAAATACCCGCCTGTTTAGCGCTGATCCAATCGTACATCTGGAAGCCATCCATGAACTAGAAAGAGAGTGAGGGGATTCGGGGGGGGAAGGGTCAATGGCTGCCTTCCTGTCCCTCTATTCCTGCCCAGCAAACTCACTGGCAGCCTGAATGTCTCCTCTGCTATCTGAATTAACACGGATTTAACACTATGGAAATGTGAAAATTATTAACTTCCCCATGAGTACGCAGATATTTATCCCTAACTGGAGCTCAGTAGCATATGGAAGACAACCAATTAATGAGAAGTGTACCCAAAGGCAACACGCTCTCCCCTCTACACCTCTCTCCTTTTGTACCGTGTCTCCCTATAGGGAGTAGAGCTATATAAGGATGTGCAGAGCTGAAACATGCATGAACAGTTCTCCAGTCCTTGGCCTGCTTTTTCTGCTTTTCTCCTGGGGGTTGCTTGCACAGCTCAAACCACTGCGCCAGACCCAGCCTAGCTTCACAGTATCCACTCCCCTCCAAAGCCAACCTTTTTGTCCTCAGGTTTGGCTTAGGCTAACATCTCAATGAAGCAGACACCCTTCCCCCCCATGGTGCTAAGGGGACAACCTCAGCTCACTGTATGCACGGTGAGCAATCGTCCATGGAGTAAGAGGGACTTGTGCTTGTGGAGAGTCGGTGCGAATTGACATTATCTGGGTCAGTGCAGTGTGAGTATGTAGACTGGGACTACAAGCGTAGGGAGGATACAGTGAGAGCCTAAGCCTTTTTGTGGCTTTTTTTGTCCTTTATTCAAACACAAAAGAGAGAAGATGAGACCAAAAAGTGAGGAAAGGAATGGAGATGAGGAGAGACATGTGAAAGAGAGGAGATAACAGGGAATAAAAGAGAAATTAGGAAGAAAAAGGTGGCTATGATTAACCAAATAAATGGGCCTGGACAGGCAGAGCAGCAGCAAGGCTCACACAGGCAGGTGGAGGACAGATGACTGGCCTTTATGTGGACCATATATCCGTTTGTCCTTTAAGTACATCTGGCTTGTAATAACACCCTGCTGCCTGACACCTCAACAGCTTAATGCCCCAAAGCCTGCAGGAGAGTACACACATACACACACTTTCACACACTCCACAGACTGTATACAGCAAAAAAATAAATCCCCTAACAAGCTTTTTAGATCCTTGTTAGCTGCCCACCACCTTCCGACACACACCTCTGAGCTCTCTAGTTTCCAAGCTGTCGAAAAGAGAAAAGCTCGTCTGTCTTTGTGCATGAGAAGAGGCTACTGGAGGGCAGCTTTTGGCACTCAGATGTCTGCATCTGATCTACATACTGAGGCGCACACAGGCGGATCAATGCAGCCACAGCTACAAAAACATTTGTTGTTTGCAAAAGGAGAGAATGAAATACACTCCTCGGCCACTTTATTAGGTCTGCTTGCATTCAGCTTTCATTCTGTGGCTAGACGAGGTAAAGATGAATTGCTAAAGTTGATATAGAGAATTGAAATGCAAAAGAGAAGCAATTTATACAGATTTGAACATGGCATACTTGTTGATGTTAGTCTGAATACTTTAGGAACTGTGGGGATTTTCCAGAACAGCCATCTCTCAATGTTAGAGCGACTGGTGGAAAAGTGAAAAGTATCCAGTGGACCAAATTGCTATGGTCATGGTCATTTGGAGGAGTAGTAGATTAATTAACCACTTCCTTCAGCCAATGTATGCAAAATACTATTTCTAAATGAACAACCTGCAGATCCTCAAAGAAGGTGAGCTACAGCAGCAGACCAAACCAAACCAGACAACCAAACCAGTCACGATTCCTGTCAGGAAACTGAGGTTATCTTCACACAGCCTCACCAAATTTCAAACATTTACAGATTGGGAAACTTTTACCTGGTCCAATGAGTCTGGACTTCAGCTCAGATGTTTCATGTTATCACAACAATGCCTTCCCATTTGCAGTTTACAGCTGTTCTTAGGAGTGTGGGACTGAGAAGTAGCATGCATGCATGAAAGAACCAAAGCAACAATCCAGATATATTTTTGATGAGGAAATATCATCATATACAGTTAAAAAAAAAGTAAATTTTACATAATACCCTCCTTTATATCCATAATATTCCTCATAAAACTTTCAGTTTTCTCTGCACAAAGTGAAACTTGTCTCCCAGACAACAAAAGTTTTAACTCTAACTTCTTCCCTGCTGGGCTGCAGTCAGACCTCGGTCTGATTGACTGAGCAGCTGAGCAGTGAGCCTTTGATTGCTGCATGTTATGTACTTCTTGACAGTTTTTTTTCCATCTCCATCCCTTAAAGCACAATTTTAACACTGAACATTTTTTATGACTCACAACTGTTTCCTCATGCAAGAACTCCTGTGCAGGTTTGGCTGGAGTTTTCCAATTGGAGCCACTGAGCACATCATTTGGTTTTGATTTCTACTACCGTCCAAGAAAATAAAAAAAATTAAAAATGCACACATAGCCACTTGAAATGCAATAACATGTGTTACTATACAGTTTACACACAAGTTCAAGGATATACCGCAAACCTGAAGTTAATAGGCAATTTAACTCCCATGGTTTGTTAAGCAGAACCACATGAAGAACTGACTGGTTTAGGAGAGCTTTCAAAAAGTACAGTGCCTTCTGTCATTATTGGAAGGCAGAAATAAGGAAAGAAGTCTTGGGATATTTCACTCCATAAAAAACTGTGAATTTTCTTTTAAATGTTTATTGTAAGAACATTTATTACAAAATCGTTGATCAGTGTCACTCCCTACAATTCAAATCAAGTATAGCTAGGTTGCGACTGAATTATGTTACATTTTAGGTTGATCACAATGCTTAAGAAGACTTAATATGTGATTGCCTAAATGTGAGCCCATTTCTTTTAGCCATTCTTCAAAACTGGAAAAATAAAAGGACACACCCTTCAAGAAAGGTAAATGTGTACTTACTGTCATAATACCAGAAAAATGGACACTAAACTTGTTCATATCTACATTGAGACCACTAAACTCTGACACCAGATGAGAACCCAATCACCTATAGTGGGGAAAATGTTTAGGGAGTTATAAGAAAATATCAGAGTTAGAGAATTTCAGACGCCAAGACTCAACAACAAATATTTAATTTCATGACACATTAGATAAAAAAAGTGACTGTCTACTATAGAAAGAGTTTATTCAATAAGGTCACCCAAGATTTGGTGGAGAAAAGCCAAGAGACACATTTTTTTTATAGGTGTAAATTCAGAAACAATCCTGGGTCTTGATAGGTTTTTGTTTTCATGTTGTCCTTGTATAGCATTAGTATTAACTCTGATGTATTCCTTAGTTGTCATTTTTGATAGTAATCCTCTCCAAATAAATTTATTGTAAAATGGTCACAAACACCAAACCTAGTGGTTCTGTCACCAAACTGCAAGAGTATCTTTTCCCAAAAGCTAAAAAATAAAGAGTTTCAACTCCCTGAATCTGTGTGACTTCATTCACATTACGTCCATGGCTGAGCAGGTGATTCACACAAAACCAAAATGCACACTGGACTCCTGAGTGGTTTGAACTTTGTGCAGTGAAAAGAACAGCGGGAGCGCTAAGTGGAATCAGTGACAGAAAACTCTGAAAGGGTCCTCGGTAAACTAAGCTCTTGCTTCATGCTGACAGCATCAAACAGACAAACGAGTAAGAACAAAACGAGAGAAGGGAACCCATTAGACAGCTGTAGCTAGCAGGAACAAGTACAGGTAGACGTGTCATGCCGACCCACATTTGCCTGCTTTGGAAAAAGAGGAGATTAAAGAAGGAAAACTTGTGTTAAGGTGACGAGTGCCCGTCCTTTAAGTGCTCTCCTCCATCTCTCTGGCATCTGATGAAGTAATTGGGGCTGTCAGACACACCAAACACACAAATATACACCTGGATAAAGGTGTATATTTGACACACACACCCCAACCCTTCAGCATGAGCCCCTAGAGGCTTAAAGACAGAGAGGTTCTACAGAAGCATTCACTACATTCCCTCCCAGCTGTAAGAGACAGAGACAGCAGGAGAGGGCAGGGGAGTACCAAGTGGAAACGGAGGTGCTGGAGGAAACAGTGGCAGACAGACACAGAGAGGGCAAACAGGAACAGAATGCACAAGAGACACACACGGAGGGAAAAGAAAGCAAGAGAGGGAGCGAGGCAGAGGGCGGGGAGAGATGGAGGAGAAGTGACAAGTGTGTGTGAATGTGAAAAAGAAAGGGATGTCTTTGATTTAGAGTGAGAGGAAGAAATAAATTAAACAGCTCCAGAGGCAGCAAACAAAGCAGAGCAGTGTGATTTCAACAGAGCAGAGAAGCTATGACCTCTGAGTAACAGTGCCTTCGGAATGAAACTCAGTAAAAACAATTTAAAATGTGTTGCTTTTTTTTTTTTTTTTTACAGCACAGATTATGTCTTCATTTCTTGTTAAATTAGTCTTTGCAAAATGTCCTTTCGTATGAATGCCGCTACACCGGCTCAGCAAATGTCAACCACAGCTTTAAGCCTGCCAACTGGCTGCTTATTTCCAGCAGTCTTGTTCCCTCCTTCCGCTGTCTGCACGTTAACATTTTCAGAATCCCTTTTTCGCTCGAGAAACAGCAGCCTCAAAAAGAGCAACCTGGAAACTGAAAATGGAAATTGTAAATAGATCCATATCTATCAATCAGGCCTTCAAGGGGCAGTAATATGTATTTTCCAGACACTTTGTGCCATTTTATAGATAAATCAAGTAGCTATGTTGTCTTCAGTTGCTATAAAAATGCTGCATATATCAAACATGACTTAAAAGAAAAAATGACTGCGTGATATGACGCCTTTCTGCCTTCAGCATGTCATTGTAACAATGATTCTCACGATGCCGTTAACAACTGTTGGTAGGATCATTGGACTGAGAACCAGTTCATATGAAAAGCTCTGCAAACACACAGTTCCTCCAGGTCTTACAGCATGATATAAAGATTTAAAAAGTCACTTTTACATACCACCTCCCCTTTAAATAACATTAATTAGTCATCCTGGAGTGTTGAACTGTACGTCACGTTCTCTACTCTGCCGACACATGAAATCTCATAACCCCAACCATGGGGAGGTTCCAACATCACCATAGGTGAACACAGCTTAACATAGGACTTGTTAAGCTCCAACTGAGGTAATTAGATTTAATTAGTTAACCATTTAGTTTGTATTTGATTGAGCTGAACCCAAACACATAGCCGGTCTGCTGATGGATCCACTCTGAAATACCCCAGAAAACACCCGACAATTCGGTTTTAATCAAATGTCCCACAAGCACACTATTCAGGTAATACTATAGAGCAAACGTATTAAAAAGTCATGATCTGATGACTTCAATCAATCAATAGCCATTTCAAGAGAAATCTTGGAAATGGGAACTCAGTTCAACGAAACATCCTTTTATAAAATTTCTGCAGGCTTTTACCACCACAAATGCTTGGTTGAAACAAATCCACTTGGATAAATAGTTCAGAAATAAATTAATATGGTTCCAAAAGTCTCAAGGCATTTCCATTTCCACACAGCCACCTGTGTTCACATATGTCCTATAAGAACCTCATGATCCAAACTGAGCCGAGTCCATTCTTTCCGGCTGCTAACACCTAAATATTGGCGAACAAATTCAGGACCATAAAACAGCATATATCATGCAAATCTTTTTATCAACCTATGTCTTTTTACAATTTAATATCCGTCAGCTGGAAAGCTTGCACAGATGTTTTCTATGATAATCGTCACTAGGACAGAAACCTCAGAGTTCTGAGGGCTGCATATCAAAATATGAGAATTTCTGACTGGTTTATTGTTTCTAATTTAAAAAAAATAATACTTCAAGCTACAGATCTCAAATACAAAACTTGTAAATTTTATTTTATAGAGAATTATTCATTTTCCGTCCATCCATCCATTTTCTAACACCTTTGTCCCTAGTTGGGTCGGGAGGTGCTGGTGTCTATCTCCAGCTAACGTTCCAGGCGAGAGGCGGGGTTCACCCTGGACAATTGCCAGTCTGTCGCAGATTATTCATTTTTCATTTTGTTATTTGATGTGTTTTAAACAAGTTGTTTTAAAACAGGGGTGGGCAAGTCCAGGCCTCGAGGGCCGGCCTCCTGCAACCTTTAGATATATCTCTACTTCAACACACCTGATTCAAATGATGAGGTCATTAGCAGGACTCTTGAGAACTCGAGTGCACTAGGGAGGTGATTCAGCTGTTGGATTCAAGAGTGTTGGACCAGGGAGATATCTAAGAGTTGCAGGACACTGGCCCTCGAGGACCAGGATTGCCCACCCCTGTTTTAAAAGATTATTAAATTTATTGGTATTTGTGTGTTACTAGTTTTTGCTTTGGTAACAACTTCAAGTCTTCTCTGAATGGCCTGAAGGCCATGTTGGCTCACCATTATCGGAAGCTCACTGCTTCAGATAGAATCATTGCTGATGATTCAGCAAAAACATACAGACAAGATAAAAACTGAATATGCGGGAGAGTTCAATGGCAAATCTATTCCGGAATCTGAAATAAAGGAACATAAAAAAACATCCAAATAAGACAAAAAACATGTTTTTCTAGAAAACATCATCTGCATTGCCGAGAGAAAAGTGAAACTTTCTAGGAGGTTTGTGAAACACTATATTTGGTGCCAAACTAAGACAACAATTTTAGAAATAATACATCATGCTAACAGTCAAAGATGGTGATGGCATTGTGATTGTATCGGGGTGCCTTTCTATTTAAGGAAATAGACAATCTGGAGTATTTCGTGGAATATGACTGCTGCTCTCCACCAGAAATCCTGAAAGACAAGATCAAGTCATTTATTTGTGACCTTATGCTCCAGCGTACTTCGGTAAGGCACCACGACAATGATTCAAAGGTCACTGACAGACCCATCTTTGAATGGCTAACATTAACAAGACAATGGGATTTAAATTAAATTGCGATATTGTGGCAGGACATTCATGCTTGAAAAACCCATCACTGTGACTGAACTAAAACAAGTCTGCAAACAGGAGTGGACCTAAATCGATCAACAGTGGTGTAAGAGATTAATTTACAGTTTTTGCAAATGCTTGACAGCTGTTGTTGCCAACTTGGTTGGCACAAGTATTATTAGGTGTAAGGGGTAATTACTTTGTAGCATCGTGGCGGATTATTTGGATAGCTTTTTCACCTCAATTTTGAAATCTTCATTTATAAATTGAATGTTGTAGTTGTTCAGACTATTTACTTTATTATTTATTGCTTTTCAGTGATAACTTTTTGATAAAAACCATGCAAGTGTGACAAAAGCACCACTTTACAACCATTATTGCTCTAAACAGTGATGATTTTTAAAATTTTCTTTATTATATGATGATAAAAATGACCATTTTTACTGCAGTCTTTAATTAGGACGGCACTTTCAACAAACTCCGCTGCAGCCTGTTTCACAGTTTGATGGTTCTTCATCTGTTTACACGACAAAGAAAGAGCCAGTTTGTGGGGTTTTCATCTTTGTCCATGCAACCATTCATCCCATCAACACACACTCATTTATGCACGCTTCCCTTAAATGGATTATGAAACATTGGGTTGGAAGAGACAAGAGGAGAAAGATGAACCCATGATCTATAAATGTTTAACGAGAGCGGGCAGTGAAGATAAGGCATGCTTGAAGAAGGAGAACAGGGACAGAGAGAGGAATGGTGAGGTGAAAAAGGAAGACAGTGCCAGAGAAGATGAGTGAGAAGCAAAATGGGTGGCTGGTAGAGAGCAAGAAGTGGAGAATGGTCTAATTATAGAAGCAGACATCAGAGCATAGCCAGAAAGCAACAGACAGAAAGGGGAAAAAGCAGGAGATTTTGGGGGGAAAAGGGCCATAATAGGAGGTGTCTGGTGTTTGTCTAACACAGTAAGACCAGTAATGATTCCATTAGTGCTTCAGACCAAGACAGAGAAACAGAGGGAGAGACGGAAAGAGTGGAAGGGACGGGGTGTGAATGAGAGGCATGCTAAGAGATCAAGATTCACGAAGAACATTTGAAGACAATGTTGAGTATTGGAGTAGGGAAGTGATAGAGAGGAAGGAAACCTGGACCTACAAAAAAGACCAAGAGGGAGAAAACTCGGGCCCTCCATTAAGTGGCTTGCTCACCTCCACGTTGATTATACAAATGAAACTCCAGGCCTTTCTGTGTTTCTCTCTCCCACACTCACCCCTTTGTGTGAAAGCAAACTAGAGAGGATCATTTGAATGCATTAGTGGCACGTGTCGTCCCCATGGTAGACCTCCAGATTGTGTCGGGGCAGGAACCTTTTGTTCGGAGCCGATGCAGAGAGCTGAGAGGAGCTCTTTAGAAGTGCAAGCTTCGTTCTCACAGGGACACATTAAAGCGCAACGCACCAAGCTGCCTTACTGCTCTGCACCCTCTTATGTCTTTTATGAATCTGCTTGTAAAAAGACGGCTGATTATGGATGCAGTTACATTAGCTGGCTAAGTGAGTTTTGACAAGAAAAAGAGAGGAGAAAAAAAACACAAAAATAGAAACATTTGTATGGTTTGAAAAATAACCCAGCACAAGCACCATTGTTATTCAGGATAAAAGAAATTGTGTGGCATTATTTTATGAGCAACAAAAACCCAGGGGATTTGATTTGCTGACATATGCGGGGTACAAAATTCTCTTGCTTTGTGGTGGTGAAACTGCAGTTCTATGCAAATGTTCTCCAATAAGTGAAAAACCAAATACTTCAACAGTACACAGCTGCCAAATCCCAACACCTTTCTCAGACCTAAATCCACTCTAAGATGGCACAATACAAAACCCCTTCTGGTTTATATCCAACATTATTTTTGGTCGGTGCATGTGCAAAGGTAAGCCCACTCTTCCAGTGGACAAACAACATATAATCTATATGCAAAGTAAGTGTTATGCTTAGGATAAGACATTTGACGATCAGAGCAAGGAATTTGTGTCTATCTCCCAAGCAACATTATCCAACTCAATGCAGGGGTTCCCAGACTGTTGCAGTCCATAAGTGATATATATTTCTATACTTGCCCAGGAGGCATCTAAATAGGATCTATTACCATTTTCAGATGAAGTAGAGCAACAGAATGGTGACAGAATTTCTCATCTGATCTCCATGTCTTAGTTTGGCCCCCTATTTCAGCTGCTTGTATCCAGATTTTCCACTTTTCCTTTGGTGACAGTTTGAAAATAATATTTCTAGTAAATTGAGAGCTTTGCTTTTTAGCTTAGCTCTTTACTCATAATGATAGACAAGAGCACTTCACTTGTCTCGAAGGACCTTCATGCCCATGTGTCAGTCTTTCCATAACTCAGTAGACAAGGGCCACATGTATTTTCTGACCTCTGACCTCAATGTCAATAAGACTATCATTTCAAATCAAACAAGCACAGAAATATAAACTAGCCATTTGCCATTGGGTTAAAAAGCAAGCTTGTTAAATCTCAATCTATTCTCTTTGGAGTGATAACGCTAAAGGACCCAAGTGATGAATTCATGGAGGTCAACCGTTTCACACCATAAAGCTGCATCTTAGTCCCAAAATGTAGAAAGTGACATGGACCAGCACAGTGAGGAGAGTGAAATCATTTGAAAAGCTGTCAGTGAGATCACCTGATATAACCACAGCAGACAGACAGGCAGACAACTCAGCAGTCTGTGTCTCATGATTGAGATGCAGCCAGCATTCTGCCACGATCTGTGCGCATTACCAGTCTGCAAACTGCAGAGCACATTTTGTTCTTATTCACTTGTCTCTAAGGACCAACTGCCAAGTTTCTGAGTGTCTTGGCGGCTGCTTTTCCAAAACAAGTGAAATTGCATCGTGTGCACCCATTTCTACTTTGTTGAGATGAATATCTGTGCTCCAATTTTCCCAAGGAAGTGAGTCCTCAGGGATAGGTGACAGCATGAGCATAATGCGGTTTCCTCAATTCAAAATGCACCCATGCACAGTATGCTTGCATGCACACACATACATGCTAGCTTGCACTCATATACCACACACACCATTTGAGAGCTTTACAACTCAATAATCTTCCTCCACAAGGCATACCTTTTCCCTCCACAGCACATATCAATGAGAACTGCCTTATTCTCTCACACACACACGCGCACACACCTACACACACACACACACACCTACACACACACACAGTGTCTTTCTATATTTACAAGGACTTTGCATTGACTTCCATTCACTTTTCATTCATTTCTATAACCTAACCCTAACCCTATATCTAACCCATACTCAGTTCACACTATAGTCCTAAACTCAACCCCTAACCATAAAGCAGCACTTCATCTTATGGGGCCCAGGCTGTGCGCCCCTTAAGGAGCAGTGGGTTGTCACAACATAAGAAACTATTGTAAAAACTGGGCCGGACAAGGTGAGAAATGTTAAGACACACACACACAGACACACGTATGCGACTCTTCTCCATGAACATCAAATATTCCCCTTTGATAAACCAACACACAAAAAAGACTTTATGCTTTAAAGAAATCTCTACCTGTTCGTCTCTATTTGCTGTCTGTGCTTTGTTAGGAGTGATGACACACAAAGTATCGTCCTCTCCGTTTTGGGTTAATTGTTTAATGTTTAACTTAGAAGTCAGAGTTTTTTTGTTTTTTTTCCCCTTTGGGACTTTAACTTTTGTCTGTTATGAAACATTTTGGATTTATAAATGTTGGCAACCTTTTGAAAAGAATCTACATTCTTTCCATGCAACACACATTATTAATCCGTGATACATGTAATCCTTGATTTGCTAGCTATGCTAATCAGTGACCATTTTGTCTTCCTTTAAAAAGCATGAAATGCTCCTGTAAAGGATGATAGGAAGAGTTCAATACTATTGTTATATGTTTGTGTATTATAGTTTTTAAGGAAAAACTGCAATAAGCTAAAAACTTTATTGGCTCGTCAAAACTCTGGAGATCAGAATTCGCCCACAAATCTAATCGGTGGATCTACTCTTAAATATTTCCTTAACGTTGACTGACTTGGTGACACATTGACATGTTTATGAGGATTCCTTTGCTTATGCCACCAGAGAGAATTAACGTCAAACGTACTTTGAAAAAAAAAAAAAAAAAAAAAAGGCTTTCCAGCAATAAAACATATCTGTTATGTCTGCATTAATTTATGTCACTTTTTTCCAAGACACACATTTATTATCTAGTTCCATTCTACTCAACCCTTGTCGTCCCCACCCGACTCACGTTGGCAGATGTCCTTGTTCTCCTCAAAGCCTGGTTTGCACACGCATCTCCCTATGGGGACCAGCCAGCCTCCGTCTGCGCTGCAGTACATCTTGGGTGGCTCAAACTCCTCAGAGGCATTTACACAAACTCCATGGACCTCCACCAGCGCTGTTTCTCCTCCTGTTATTGTGTCGGGAAATTGGGCCAAGTTGCGGACAGTCAGAGGACACTTCTTGTAGAAGACCCTGACTGAGACCAGAGCGATACAAGCACCCAGATCTTGGAAGGCCAGGTAGAAACCCTTTTTACTCAAGTTGCTGATGTCTCGCACTTCTGTGTTTAGTTTCAAGACACGGTCACCAACATCCACCTGTGAATGAACAATGCATTTTCTGTTAGTTTCTTTGAAAGACATCTGAGATTAGTGCAGTGGTTCCCAAAGATATTCTTCTGCGCCCCAGGTTTTAAGCCCCAGTGGTTCCCAAAGATTTTCTGGGCCCCTGTATGGATTACAATAAAATCCCCCCCAAAGAAGAAAAAATAATAATAAAAAATCAACTGGGCACACACATCGTTCAACTAGACATAAACCTATACACATATTTTGTTTTCAAACTCCACTGAAGTTTATTTCACACTTCAAGTTGAAACAAAACGCACTACAAAAACACTTTTGGAAGTTTCTTTTTTTTTTCATTTATCCATACCGCTTCACGCACCCCCCGACCCCCTGCAATGGCACTGCACCCCCAATAGGGGGAGAAAAGTTGTGTTCAGCTTTTTTCTGTATTATTGAGGTGTTTAAAAATCGAAACATATAAGAAGCCATTTAAAAAGAAAGTGTATTTCCATTTCATTCAGGCAGCTACTTTGAACAAGAACGATCTCCAGCAAATAAAATGAAGCTGAAAATATTGCAGCAAAGATGCGCCGTCTTATCCTTTTGAGACAAACTCTTTCATGGGTGATACTCAATACGGAAATGTTGGCAGTCTTGGAAATTTTACAATTAAGGTGAGGCTGCTGCTTGCAGTGAGCAACGCTAATGTCACTAATCCTATTAATCATTTTAAATACTAAAGTAAGAAACAAAATTTATATTAAAATATCAATCTTGAAATGACTTTTGTTTTAATTCAGAAATATGTAATATTTAACTCTGTTCTGCATATATTCAGTGAACTGTTACCTTCAGTCCTAAAAAAATTATTAATCAGTCATGACAAAAGATTCATAATAAACTAACCCATGAAAGCAAAAAGAGTCTTTTTTTCCACACAAGTGTTGAGAAAGAGACAGATTTTTTGTTGAATTATTTTGTTATCAAAAAATTTAATAAATTGTAGTTTTGCATCCTTCTACATATTGAGGTGCGAAAAAGAGCTTCAGCATTGTCTTATAAAGGAGTAATATAATGTAATTCATTTTAGCTGGGTTCTTATTTTGATGGATTGCTCTGTCCCATAATTTGAGGATAATGTAATAAAGCAGCAAGCAGTCCTTACTTGAAACATTTTCTAAAATGGAAATGTTTCATTTTATGAGGGATATGTAGTTTTTAAGGATGAGTATAAGCAAGTTGGAAGTCAACAAAGTTAGTAACTTAAAATTGTCCACAAAATGTCTCGATTTCATCAATTTTCAATTAATTGATGAAATCATACTAACTTCATTGGCCAAAACAGGAGTTGTCAGATCAGACCTCAACGAAAAACAGTTCATCTCTACCGAGTGTCACAGCAAAATGGAGCAGAATACCCAAGTTTAAAGTATAATTTTATTTATTTATTAAATGTTTATTGTTCACAAGCATATCTTATCAAGATTCATTGTGTAACCTTTCCCTTTTATGAAATATATCGTCAAATTTGCAAATATAATTTTAAAAAATCTGTTCAATTCAAAAATAAGAATTGTTGTAGATGTTCATGTAGGTGGGCATAAAGGTTCTCGTATATTTGTTTTCATTACATTGAATCTGAAGGGTGTTATCTGAGATATCAGTAATAAGATGACCAACTTATTTAACAGAACAGTTGACATTATAATTTGTCGACCATAACACTAGAACTGATTCATAAATGCTATTTCCTTTCAAGTATGTCAGTGTGTGCCCATACCTGTGTAAAGCTCTCATCTGCAGCGATAGTGTCAATCTTGACATACTGGCTTTCTTTGATGAACCACAGGTTGGCATTGTTGGACTCATAGTAGTACATGTTGAAAGTCTGCAAAACAAAAGCATCTGTCAATATTAAGGTTGGATAAATGTCAAGCAGGCAGACTTTTAAACTTTAACCAGTGATAAACTGGTATTTGTTTGTTAAAATTCCTGCCAGTTGTCTGAATGTTAGGGAGTGTTTTCACTGTAATGCACATGTAGCTGTGTGGGTGTGTTACTTCAAATTCTCACCTCAGTAATCACATTGAATAAAGAAGAAATAAAAGCACAAGTTGTAGAAAAACCTTCAAATACATGTAAAATTTTAGGAGTATCTTGTTTCATCCTTTATTTATTTATTTTTTCTTGTCTCATAATTCTATATCTATTCAATATCTGTCAAAGTGCACTTCAGCTTGTATGTGTTTGTTTTTAGTGCTTATTGAAGATAAAAGGCAGACAAAATGAAACAATGCTCTGCTCTGCAGCATAATGTGTTACGCTCAAGAGAAGCACTAATTTCATCCAAGTGATAATTAAATTACAAACATTTCAAGTCAACTCTCCATAAGCCTGACATGAATAAATATGTTAATGTGCTGCCTACGAACAAATTAAGAAGGCAAAATGTTGTAAAATTATCCAGCATAATGAATTAAATGTTTATTTACCGCAGAGGGACTCCATTCAGTTCCCATCATAAAAAAAAACATCTTTTATCTCTGAAACTTCCACTGCATGTGCTTAGGGATTATTTATTCCCAATTTATAAATGTTTCGATCATAAATATAGAATGTTTCCCCATATTTAAAATGTCAAACGTAAGTCAGATTACTATGAAAAAAACAAAATAAATAAACAACCTCTGATTCAAGTAGCCCAAAGAGGCAGATTAACAAATGTTCTTTAACTTTGTTTCAAATCTGACTGTGATATTGGTTCGGCCTTTATAAAAGACAAAAAAAAGTTGTTGTTTTTCAGCTGCAGTCACAAAACAGCAGCAGCATTGCTGGGCAATTTCCATGTGTTCAGGGCACCAAGAGGGAACAGAAAGTAACAAAAAGAGAAGATGAGGACACAGATGTTTCTTATATATCAAGCTCCCATGGTGTCCCTTTTATTGCCTGTGTGCAAAATGATGCAGACCTCTTTACAGGTGCCAGAGACCCCGGGCAGGCTGTTGCAGTCTCTTAGGGTGAATTTGATTTCGATGTAGACTCGCTGCGCTCCCTCCCGGCTGATGTGCCGCGTCCGCAGCCAGTTGTTTTGGTTGGCCTCCATTACACTGCACACCTGGTAAGTCCTCATCGGGGTGTTCCTCTCATCCATCACACTGATCTCCTCCCACTGAGAATGATAAAGAGAGGGCTGTTATCTTACTCTTTCAATTACATTTCAAAGCTGGCTTAAGGTTTTAGGACACTATGAGATTATTGTTTTTTTATGTACAGGTGTTTCTAAATACACCACAATCTCCATTAAAAACATTTTCTTTCAACAATTATATTCAATAGGTGAAACTTACATTATATGTACAATTGATACACTACTCTCTGAGTGATACGTTGTTAATTTTGATGGCCGAGGCTTACAGTTAATTAAAGCCCAAAATTCAGTTTTTTTGGGAAATCAGGGTTTCTTGCAAGTAACCTAAGAACAAATGAAAACATTTTTTTTAATACGGAAATGTTATTTTATGTCCTAGTTTTGGCTTAGACTATCATGGGAAACACTGCTGACTTGACAGATGTCCAGCAGACAGTCAATCACACCTTCCACAAGGAGAACAAGACATAAAAAGTTATTGCTGAAAAAGCTGGTTATTCACAGTGTGCATATTAATGAAAGGTTAAGTGGGAGGAAAAAGTGAGAAACAAACATGCGGTAGGGGTAATCAGAGCCTTGAAAGGGTTGTGAAGCCAAACGCATTTAAAGGTTTTGGTGATTCACAAGGTCCAAACTGCAGCTGGGCTCAGTTCTTGAAAGTCTCCATAGAGACTGGGCTACAACTGTTGACTGTTGCAGTGTTTGAAGTCATCTACTCCTGAAACTATTACAATGTCTGAAATGTCTTGCTTGAACTTTTGATTTGGAAATTAAGGTTGCAGAGTCTGGAGGAACAGGAGAAGCACAGAGTCCCAGATGTTTGAGGTGTGATGATTTCAGAGTCGATGATGATATTGATTGTCATATTATTTGCTCGTTTCAAGTCAAGAAGTTGCGAAAGAATCAGATTAGTCACAGAACAGCTGCAAGCACTTGAATAAAAAGTTGAGTGAAAAAAAAAATGGGGAAAAAAGGTAAACCAGCAACAGGAATAACTATAGCCTTGTGAAGCAAAATCCATTTAGCCATGTTGGTTTAAAATTGAAACAAATATAAACCTGGACATTTTTTAAGGTTTATAAAGATGCAAATTGTTTTTGCTAACATGACTTAGCACTGTATTAACTGAAGTGAAATATAACAAACAGTGCAGAGCAGGTTAACATTCCTGTAAAAAAAATATTTTAAAAAATTCATTTAATTTACAACTTTTAAGAGAAATTGGATTTTGGACTTTTATGAGCTGTATGCTATTATGATTTTAAAAAAAAAGAAAGAAAGAAATGCTTAAAAGTGTCACAACATACAATAAGTAATTACATAAGTTTCACTTTAATTAAAATCAATACATTTAGTTTTTGGTGACATCCCAGTTTCCTGAGAGGGGAATTAAAATATTAAATATGAAGGACAAAAACAGGGGGATTGAAAATAAGAAGGAAAAGTATGATGAAAGATGGTTTGGAAGACTCAGTAAATGTACAAGTGATGAGGAGACGGAGAGAGGAAGAGCACAAATGGGAGCGCTGTAGAGAAAAATATGTGCTGAAGTGAAAATTCTTTAACTAAAATATAAATCTCTAATCAAAGTCGATGCAGCTGAAGCACAGCAGACGTACATTCAGCCGCTCACGGCTCGCCTGACAATGGCTGTAATCTTGTTTATCATTGCTCAATACACATAGACAATGTAATTCAGTCGCTGCAGCAGGGAAAACTTGGCCCAAGCTCCTTGAACTGTGGTTTAGAGTAAACCAACACCGAGGCTGCATGTTCTGTTTTCATGTCTGCATGAAAATGTGCGATTATCTGAGTCAGGGTAGCTGAAGGAATGTCTGTGACCATGCTCCACATTCGCTCAGACCTAGCGAGTTTTTCTAGAAGGCGCGTCATTCTATAACGCTGATTAAGAACTTAAGAAGCAGAAGAAATTGAACGACTGAGACACAATGAGAGAAACCTGGAGAAGAAGGGAAAGAGAGGAGAAGGGGTAGGTAGGACAGAGCTACTTTGTCTTCTGTCATCTGCTACCATCTGTTTCCACTTCTGACTAAGGCTGTAATTGAGAACACTTCTTGCATGAACAGAAAAACATTTCTATTCGCACACACACAAAGAGAACATTTCTGCTCCATAAAGAAAAAAGGAAGAAGAGGGAAAATAAACCAATGTGGTTTCAGTGACTTTAGCTATACGATCCATACAAGTGCAGGATAAATGAATTTTCTTCTGCACACACAGAACCTCTCAGACACCATCTGGACAAGTTCTGGTCTGCGGTGGAGAGAAGAGAGAGGACCACCATCTTTGTTTTGAGCTCTTGTCATTGTCATAAGACTGAGGCTTTGACCTCCAAAGTGATTGGCACGCTTCCACCTACAGCTGGCAAATCTCCTAAATCTACTATGTGCATGCACATATGCATGCACCTGCAGGAGCTTAAGTATACACAAATCAATCTCTCTCCCAAGCAATGGAAAACTGAGCAGAATCCCAAGACATTAGATTATTACCTTTGTTTAGTGTCTTTTTTATACTATGTGTACTTTAATGGATCTGAATAAAAGTCCTCACAATCAGGAGACGAAGGAGGAGGAAGGAGAAGAGGAACTGGCTACTTACAAAGCAAAATATGAAAAAATTACAATGTCATTTTGATGACTGACTCTAAAGAGATAAAAACAAAAAGCTATCACGGTAACAATACACATAGTTTTTAGGTCAGTCAAATTGAACATTTTGGAGTTTACAACAGTTTTTTTTATAATGTAGCAGAAGGATGAATGGGGTGAACCTTGTGATTATGCAAGTAGGTGTTTGAGTGGAAGATTTCAAACAAAAGGCTAGCATTCATGCTTGTAAACTTAGAAATGAAAGGGATTTCTTTGTTCAAAATTTTAATTTCTCAACAGCTGTTATATTGTCTAATTGTTGTGTGTTTTGGATTATTTAGTCATTGCCTTTAAAAAAAATGCATACTAATATCTGCTGCAAGTTAACTAACTAATTGCATAGTATACGAAATCCATGAAAATATGCATTTTTAAGCAAAAGGAAACATAAGGAAATGCTGTGTTGGTTTCAAAGTTTCTAAAACATTTGAAAATGAATTTGTTTTAAGGCAGCATAAGCCCACTTTGTTCTTGGCCCTTCTCAGATGAACCTGATGAAGAAGGGAGCTTTAACCTCTGAGTCCAACTAATATGGACTTATAGGAAATGAAAATTATATGAAAGTTAAGCTCTGACAGGTAGAATATTGGCTGCTTTCAACCTTTTAGAAAACCTCTGCTATTTCAAATAAAAAAACAATAGTGCAATCAAAATTCTGAGTTTGGTGTAACAACAGGAAATGGGAGACGAGGGTCAGACTGGACAAGTTCAATGTCAGATAAAATAAATCAAAAGTTCTTATTTTAAAGACAATCTCAGTCTAGACTAAAGTGAATAAAACAGCAAGGCTGCTTCAAAGCAACCATCCGACGACCAGAGTCTGAGCTGAGATTAAATGTCTGAAGTTAATCTGATGTGAGTGCTCACCATCACATCAAAACTTTGATGCATTTCCCTTCTGAGTCCCTAGCACTAAAACACATCCGCACACACATTTCGAGCTCAAAATATTCAGATGCTTTTAATCTACCCAGCCTCCACTGCGTATAAGTTGGAGCTCAAACAAAACCGGCTCCTTCTTGATCCAACTGCTTTCCACCAGAAACCCAACAGTCTAAAGAAGAAGAAGTAGAAGACAGACACCAAAGTCAAGCAGCAACTTAAACATTTAAAGAAAACACAAAGTATAAAGCCTGAACCACTCTGCACGCACAACTTTGATAGCCATTGTGATAAGCAACACTCCATTCAATTAAAACAACACAAGAAAGAGGAAGAAAAGGGATTGACGGAGGGGAGGGGGAAATAAGTGTTGGTAAATTACAGGCGCCTGGCAGCTAAACAGACCCATCTGTGCGGAGCTGAGAGCAGTCGGACATCACAGGACGGTCACACACATCCACCCACACAAACGCAAAGAGCTGAGCCCCAAGGGATTGGTGATTAAAGCATTTATGGGAATAGTCATTGAGGGATAAAGAGGGCTTTATAATAATGTCTTTGTTTATTTCTTTGTAAGCAGAGTTTGGAGTGGCTGGATTACTGCCATTTCCTGGTGACTTATTTCCCTAGTTGGCGAGTCTGTTCACCATCACTTTTTTTTTTTCTGGTGTGAAGGACAGGTGTGTGTGAAACAACTTTGTTGCCGCCAATATCGGCCACTGATACAAAAGCCTAAAAGCTGAAAGTACAACTGGGAAAAGTGTGGGGAGTTAACTTTCTTTTTGTTCTTCACATCCCGTGTACCGTACATGCAATCTTCAGATCATTCAGTGTTCAGTTTGTTCAAAAGTTAATTAAAGTTGAGAATGATTTTTTTTTTTTTTTTAAACGTCTCCTTGGTCCATCAGCCTGAAGCTCATCTGATTGCTTTGAAGTGAAGCAAAGATGTCAGATTGGGGTTGAAGTTCAACTATTCACCAGCTTAAACTAATATCCGTCCTTCTACAACCATCTGATGGCTACACCTACGCGGACATAATTGGCCTACAAGCCTTGGCTTAGCAGAATGAGGAGTTTGGGAAAAACAGACATAGAGCCTGGGAAGGGAAAAAAAAGGCTGAGGAGCCTCTTGGGGAGTTGAGAGGCTGTGGGGGCTCCTCTTTTCAAACATCATTAGGACGTCTCTGTTTTATGTCTCTCGAGAGGAACAACCCCCACCAAACGGTGACAGAAGTGGGTCGCTCTGCTTAGTCTCGGCCATATCCGGCCCTACGCGACCTGGATTAACGATGACCTGTGAGGGTCAAGTGTCCTTTTGGGCTAATTCAGGTAGACACTGGTCACATATTAGTGGGAATTGGCTCTCACTGGGAATAATCCTCAGGATTATGGTTCAAAGGTCAACTAGATAATCCTCTGATATAAAACACAGAAGCTTCTCACAACCCTGGCACCACTTCTATTATTTTGTATCTCTCTCTCCGCAGGCAAACCTGGAGGCCATTTATTTTCGCTTACAGTACCTTGAGGAAGTTTTCAAACTTTTTGAACTATTTCACATGAAGTCCCGCTACAACAACTAACTTCAGTGTGTATTTTTTTTGTGGGGGACTCCATGTGATAGACCAAAGCGAAGTAGTGCATAAACATAAAGTGAAAAAACTATATGGCTCTTAAGTTATACTAAAAAAAGTCTGAAAACAGTGAAAGCCCAACCTTTGTCAAACTGGACTGGCATCTTTTGAGAACCAGTCCAGTCAATTTATATTAAATTGAATATAAATTGAAGTTAATTATGTACTTTGACTAGGTCATTCTAACAAATTAACGTTTGAATCAATTCCACTGTAGCTATGGCCTCTACTCCGGCCTCTAAAGCTGTGTTCGAAATCGTCTGGTTGCGAAACCTCTCTGGTTGTGAGCATGAATCAGCAACAAGTCATGCAGTCGTTCTTCTATTATGCAGAGTAACTATAAAGTTGACCTCGTACAGGTTGATGTGAGTCAAGTACGTAACGTACAATTTTGAAGTTGCATAATGTCTATACTATGCAACTCACACTGTTTACAGACAGTTCTAATATACATTATCAGAATAAAAACACATTCAGTAGAAATCAATCTAAAAGGGAAATCTTTCTCCACATGCTTGTCGTATCCCCTAGATGGCTTGAAGAATACTTTAAGCAAGAAATATGGTTCCCTCTCATCATCTTCTCGGCTTCAAAGAGTTGGCTCATTTGTGCCAAAATGATTGTTTTAGGGTGAATGATGAGGATACAAGATGGATTTCTGCAACTAGACTCATATATTACAAACCCTGTATCCAATACATATCCGCTCTTGTTTCGTTGTTGTTTTTTTCCCAGTAGTACCATAAGCCTAGCTTCAGTGTAGCAACTCGCGGGAGATGCTAATGGCTCATCTCTATGGGATTAAAGTGGACAAAGGCGTGCATGGCCCCATAAAGGCCCAAAATGGCAAACGATAACAGACACAGGAATCCTTTTAGCACAGCAGGCCAGACTGCAAGACAGCAGGAATGTGTGCAGATGTTCCCATAACCTGGTTAACTATTAAAATCTTCGCAAACGGTCCCTGACACACTTGTGGTCTGTTCTACAAAGTATTTTGATGTCTAAATTGTTCAATTACAGTTTTTGGCACAGAGAAAAATGAAAGGTATCCTAGGTTTCCCAGTCGTCTAAACATAGCTTTAATAATTTATTTGTGAGTTTTGTCATTATATTTGGAAATCTAATTTTGCGTTTTGCTTTATTTTGGTATTTAGATTTGGCTCCACAGTTCTCTGTGCGTTTTATCAGCCGTTTCTCTGACTTCTTTGGTTCAACTTCAGTTACTCACTTTCCCTCACAGCTGCGCCCAGATTCTTCTTCTTCTCCTTTTGTTTTTTATTGGCGGATGGCAACCAACTTAAGGTGCATTTACCGCCACCTACCAGACTGGAGTGTGGTCATCAATGATCCCAGAGGGAATTAAAAATACACACCTCAAAGATATGCATGAATGTGCAATTCACATCCACACACACTCATATATATTTGCTTGTGTCTGTATGCAATTGCATACGCACCCAGATTCTAATCAACCACCTGCTCTTTGTCCAGTAATCAACTCTCCAGCTTAAATATCCCTCAGCTGATCAGCTCATCTTGTTGCCTCCATCATGTCTTCTGATCCCTGTGGCCTTTGTGTGTGTTTCTCTTGACTTGATTCTTTTAAAGTGTTGTTTATTTTTTTCAAACATGTGTCCTCTCTGCAGTTGGGTTCTGCTTTTCATGGCAGCTTTATTTTTTGGGAAATCAGGAGTAAGCTTTAAAAGCTAAGTTCATCAGAATCCGTCATGTAAAAATGTTTAAAGAGAAGGTAAAAAAAGAAGATACTTTGATATAGTATTTTAATAAAGTAAAACACCACATCAGTTCTAATCAAAGTGAAGCTTGTCATGTAAGTAGCTACGTAGATGCTGCCAGCATGTGAATTTGACTGTACAAATCAGCTGTTGTGAATCAGATTCAGAAAGTGAGTCCTTAAAACTGTAACCTAGAATCTGAGGGAAGAAATGTTCTTGTTGTGCCTAGAGTGCACAAAAACCAGCTTGTCAAACTGTTTAAGAGAAATTGGACAAAAGGGCACTGAAAAAGCCTCCTCCACTTCAATTGTTTGTGTTGCAGTATTTTTGTTAGTGGGAAATCTAAACATAAATTTTACTCTTCAAAATTTGTTTCAGCGAAAACATTTCCTCACTGACAATTATGTTCCTAAAGAAGAAATTGACCCTACTGCTGATAACATACTCATGATTAAGTCAGTTGGTTCATTTTTCAGACTTGTTTGGAAACTGTCAGTCCACACTCACCTGAATCTAATACATATTAATCTAAACTAAACCGAACCGCTTATCCCTATCGAAGCAGAGTCCCTATCAGCTTCGACAGGGACTCTGAACAAATGCACACACAAACATCCACAATATGACCCAACAAATGGAGTATTCCACTTAGGAGAACTTTACACACTTGATTGCTTGGGAAAACAAGATTGCTTGGCTTTGCTCACTTTAGTCGTTTCTCAGCTGCACAAAACCATGAAACCGCATGTGGCATCCTGCAATTTACCACACTGATGATGCTGAATGGGGAAGCGAAGGATGAGAGGAAATAGAATTAATTCTGAGCCATTCTACAGTGACATACAGATCTCGGGCTATTGAATGTGCCCTTATGCTTTCCGTGCTGCATTCTTACTCTTTTCCTCTCCTCTTCTTGTCATTTTCTGAGTCATAGTGTCTGCACTCTAGGCTCCCCTGGTTCCTGTACCTGAAAAAGGCCAGTTATGCAACAATCCCCACCCCATCACTCTCCCCCCCCTGCATGTTGCACTTGAGCACCAGAAATCTGTACACACCATCTTTTCTTATGTAAGAATATTTACACCCTTACAGTGGTCCCTTCAACTCATCCCAAAAGTTACAGCACCACCAGGAATTGATGCTTCAATGCGAACATATTTTCAGCACAGCAGAAATAATCCATAAATTCCCCCCACCACTCAAATTTAGCATCAGGTGCCTAAGATCCCTTTGCTTTTTGAAATACTCCCCAGTTGAACAGCTAACGTCATGCCTGTTTCCCAAGAAGGAGAGCACAACTTGCCTGATTTAATCAGTCATACATTTGGTGGCAGCTACAGCATAAAAATAGTTTGTGTGTGTGTAGAGCAGATACTCACCCCTTCATTAGGGTAAGCCTCCCAGCCGAGGTCGGCCAATGCCGACATGGAGTCTAATAAAGTAACTGCAACAACAGAAGGGGGGGGGGGAAAGCATAAACATGAGCTGTTAATGTTCAAGAAAAAAACAAGTAGATACTTTGAGTTTCTTTCAAACATTATGTTCAACTAAAAACAACCACCTAAATGCTCTCAAAATGTTTTCATGAGTCATACAGTGCGTCATGTGTTGCTTTTGAGTGTTTTAACACTGGAATAACTATCAGTTTTGGTTTGTAATTTTAACTTAAAAATAAATATGTAAGGGGAAACAAATACAGTCTAGGACAAGGACTCAGAAACAAACCACTGTTTTTCCACTTAAAAAGGTAATGTCATATCTTAGAACCAGAAAAGATGCAGATCTTCAAAGTGTAAAACATAAATAAATCACAAATTGGCTTTCAATTATTTTTCAAAGCATAATAATTATTTTAAAATGCATTTTCTGAGTCTTTGGAGTCAAGCATTTCTACAAAATTACTACCATATATTGATGATCCCTATGGATGTGAAAATACTCAAATTAGTAGCTTCAAGAGGGTGAGCAACCCTATGAAAGCCAGCTCCATGGGAGCTAGCATTCAGATTAGTCCAGCAGTCGTTTGTGAGCATAAATTTTAGCACGTAAAACGGCAGTAATTGCCACAGACATTACTTCTTATTTTTCCTTTGTCAGCACATAATGTCTGCCAAGTTTCCTGTCAAATCAACATTCACCAAAACTTCCTTCTTCTCACAAGTAGGATAATTAGGAGCAGCTGTGACTGTTTTTATTTTTCAACAAGTCAAATGAAGGAGAGCACAGTTGACTGCTTTTTGATTGTTTATCATTCTATTGGCTTCACTCTTAACTTCTACATGTGTAGCATTAACTTGGTGTGACTTTTAGGGCCAAAGTAGAGCTTGTTACAGCTTAACTAGTTTAGCTATTATTACATGTGGTTTGGAATAACATTTCAGTGAGAAGTGGAACCTTCACATGTAAAATCTGACAGGATTTTGTGTATAAAAGTGAGCTTTTCAGCTGCATCTATTCACCCTTGCAGCAAGGCTTCTTAAGGAGCTGGAGACTCTATTCCTACCACAAATTTCCATTGTGTTATGTATTGATAAAGCCCTGAGCTACCTTGTATATTTCTCACTGTTAGACATGGGAAAAAATGAAACTCATAAGCAGCAAGACCAAGCACAAATAAAAAATGTTCTAAAATAAAGATGTATTCCTGTGAACACTGAACTTTTTATTAACTCAAATTAACAAACAAAATAGTTTTTCAAGGCAAAGTAAATCATTTAACTCATATAGAAACTTTTTTCATTTAAAATTAATTTTGAACACAGTTAAATTCTCTTTAACTAGGCTCAATAGAGTAATGAATGTGCAGTGTATTTGGTAAAAAATAAAAAGGTCAACAAAGCACCACAAAGACCCGCAGGAGGCACAATAAAAATCTAGACAAATTGTCAAGGAAAGTTCAAGGCCTGTACATGTGACTAGTTATTACCCGTTTAGGTGAGGGGATTTATTCAGGACTGACTCACTCAAGTCCTAATCAGCACCTCTGACCATCAATATTTAATCAGCATCCATCTGCAGAGACCGCAGCGTCTCTTCCTTCAGTTTTTCTCTGTCAAGCACACCGTGTTTTCTGCCAGGTTACATGTTCTCTATTAAAAATCTTAAGGTTAATACCTTCAGCCCCCAGAACACTGATCAAATTTGTGAGCCAAAGATTTAGCGCAGTTTAAGGTAGTAAACATTTAAAATGAAAATGTTTATTTTATGAGAGGCAATAATCTAAATGCATTACACTTTTGCAAATGTGACTAAGTGCTCTTAGAGAATTAAAAGTGCCTGTAATTTTATGTATGTGACTAAATTGCTTCTTTTTTTTTTTTTTTTTTTTACTACTTTCTGTCCCTCTCTGCTTCTGGTTTCCATGCTGTTCATCAGACAGCCCTTTTTTTTTTCAACCCAACACCCCATGACAGCAGGGTGGGCTGCCATGCTGTGGAGATGTAAGCGTGTGTGAATTTTGTGCATGTGATAGTTCACCTAGTCTTTCTGCTTCTGTCTATGTGCGCTCGCACATCACAGTCAAGGAATATAATTTTACACACTGTATAATGAAGCAGACAGAGACGTTGCCCAGCGGAGCTGAGCTGATAGATTAAATGAGAGGGATGAGACCAACAGAGCAGAGGAGAGGTGCTGTGTGGCGAAAGGTCAGAGTAGACCTCCAGCCTGTGCATGTATTTAGAGCAGCTAAAGACTCTTTAGAGTATTTTCCTAGACTTCCAGGGCTTTAGAGTCTCATGCTGAAACAGGACATAATAGTGTAATCATATATGATTTCAAGAGAGTGGTGAGCTACATACACCCCAGTATAATCATCTATCAGGGATAGACAGAAAAGAGATAAAGGCTGTGTTGTCATAATGCTATTTTAATGCTTTCACAGATTACAACATTCTTGAAACGAAGGTGTTTAAAACTACCGTTTTTTAACATTTACTTGAACTGATTTACAATATATTCTAGTTTTCCTCATTGCAGCCAAAGTGCATCTTGTTGTTCTGATGTAAAACAGGATCTGATGCATCACATTACATAAAAAAAAATTGGCGACTAAATGTGTCAAGTCTACTTACATGAACTAGGGTCATTGTTTTGACAACTGTTCCGATAAGCAATGGAGCCTGTTTAAATCTTTCATTCATCAACTCTACCACAGCTGCCTGGCTCTGCAGAGCCTGGCTCTGCTGGTAAATATGTTCTCTTCAACAAAGAAGACAACTTGTTAAAACAAGCAAGTTTATTATTTTCTCATGTCTCCATTCACTGTGTCAGGTTAAACGGTGCAAGTCAGATGAAATACTTTACATGCTTACTAGGCAACAAAGTTATTTACAAAAACTACTGGAAGGCAGCTACCTGGGCTTTAGAGAACCGAACTGGCCTGTTTTACTATCCCGTGAATCAAACCTTTTTGTCTTGGAAGATGGTGCTCCAGCTTAATGATTCAGCACAGATGGACACTTAGAAAAGAACTATGCATTCACGCTTACAGACCCATTTAATTATTCAAAATGAGAAAATTTCAAAAGACAACCACTCACTGGTTCGAACTTACTGTCCCAAATCTGATGAGTCTGTGGCAACATGACTTCTGCAAGCTAAAGCAGGATTTTAAAAAACCTGACTGGGTGTTGAGTTGGTTTAAATCCACAAAGTGATTTTATACATATCGTAGTTCAGTGTAGTTTAACACTTGCTACAACAACCATTTAGTTTATAGCTTAAATCTACTGTATAGCAGTGTGTTGTGCTTCCACACACAAATTTATTTATTGATCATACTAGAAACACTCACCTCTTTCCAAAGCATGTTGTTAATGTATGACTAACATTACAGATTTGTTTTAATACACCAACAGGGGTAGCATCACCTTCTCAATTTTTAGACTAGTCGATATTTTGCTCTGCACCGACTTTTTACAGTTCATGTAAAAGAGTTACAATCAAGAGACAAACCAGATTTTTTCCAAGATGAAAAATGAGGAACTAGGTGTTGTAAATTACAAGACGAGAACTGCAAACCCTGGCAAATGCTACCGAAATATTGTGCCGCACAATAAACTAGCAGCTTTACACTCTTATAAAAACACTGACGAGATTTGACGTAATAAACAAACCTTTTGGAAATAAAATCCAGGTAATCTGCACCTTCGACCAAAGTGCAAAGCTTCCAAAAAGAGCTTAGAGCCACTAGCTAATCTAAAGTGCTACTAATGTCGTTACATATTCAAAAGCCATTTTGCAGCCTTTGCGAAACTGCAGCCAACATAAAGCTACACATAAACACTTTTTCTCCACTCTTCACACTTATTGTCAATAGCACTTATTAGTTGCAATCAATGACTGGACTCATCAATAATGTATAAGCAATGGTTTCCAGTCTGCTGACACAGCCAGTACGCAAATAGCTTGTGTGTGTGTCCTGTCTGCGTGTGTGTGTGTTCAAAAGATGAGAGAAAA
The DNA here is from genome assembly GCA_903066825.1 of Alfaro cultratus. Classification (NCBI taxonomy): domain Eukaryota; kingdom Metazoa; phylum Chordata; class Actinopteri; order Cyprinodontiformes; family Poeciliidae; genus Alfaro; species Alfaro cultratus. The sequence goes on from CAEFZX010028963.1 coordinate 48,893, forward strand.
GTATAAAGCCTGTATTGTGTTTAAGTCTGACAATCATAAATCTCGTTGTCTATTGCCATGTAATCGGATTGCTTCACCTTTGTTCCGTGTGTTCTAGAGGGAATTGGTTTAATAGGAACTATAAACCTGGGCAGAAGACTACATTGAAAATCACTAAAGATAGATATCGGAATCAAACAATTTTCAGCAATTAGAAACTGAAAAATCTATTTCATTCTCTTTTTTTAAAAATATTAAGCAAGTACTACGAAGCTGCGTTGTCATCTCTGACAGGGAGGTGTGAAGAGATGAAATCTGAGAACGATGATGTAAGAAGCCATTTATAAAAAAAAATGGGCAAATGTTTACATGCTGCGAGAGGCGAGACTTTGGCCGACAATGAGCCTAAATGTCTAGTTAGCTTAGGCAGCTAAAAGGTTAGCAGCATATACATCATAAATCTGCAACAAAACTAATCCATGGTTCTCTTTTAATAATCTAAAACATAATCACTCACTCTAAGGCATGTTTTGTGAAATCAAATCCCCAGCTTGATTACCAGCCAAATATGACTTATTACGCCCATGCTGCATCTTCTTTCAAACGCTGCTGCTCTGAGATGGCACAAGAGTAAAAATGTGAGTCTTGGACAAACATTACCTTCACTTTCCCAGGCTCTTACCAGAGGAACTAAACGCTCAGCTCCGTGGATATACACATGTGACCTGATTACTGTGAAGGCTGTTTGGTTACAGAGAGACAAGCTGTCTCATCGATTTTCAGCATCAAACTGTGAGGTTTACATTCTGGAAGTGAAAGATGAGGAGAAAGTGGGGGAGAGACGGTGTGAACCTTTGAATTAAAAATTCCTCTACTAAAATTCTGAAACCTCAACAACCAAGTGTCTTTTTTTTTGTCTCATCTCCCTCTGCGTCTATATTTTTTCCTCAGTGCCGTTTCCTCTCTCTGGGGTGTCTGTGTCTCCCGTGTTTTATTTTTCTTGCTCCTCTTTCTCCCCGCTCAATATCTCTCCGCCTCTCTCTCGTTGGACGCCATCCATGGCTTCAGCTGGGCTGCGAGAAGCTGCAATCCACACGCCAGAAATCAAACAAAGCTGCCAACAGCCGGACTGGCACACAAAAGAGCCAGGACGCTTACACATAATCAGCCACACGCACACACAAACACACACACACAAAACAAGACAAATACACACCTTAAGACGGTGCCAGGGCCACAAAGACAAAGACCGCTCAATAAGACCACCACACAGCCTCGGCAGTGAGCACAATAAGTGACTACATAATGAGTTCATTAGATCTTTTCAGCTTAAATCCATGACAGTTAACGTAAAACAGGTAGATGTGGGCCACCAGGTGGCTCAGTGGTAGAGTTAACCTCGGTTCGATTCCCACCTCTGGACCATTTACTGCAGTTCTTCCCCTTCTCTCTCTGCCCTTCTTTCTGTCCAGCTACTAATTAATAAGGAGTGACGCAAAAACATTTACGTCAGAAAGAAAACATGCAGAAGTGAAAGAGTTTAAAGAAGTTCCACTATGTTCATTATGCAAAGTTTTTTTTGTTTTTGATTGAGTTTCTTCTTCTTTAATAAAACTTGTTTTTTTTTTCTTCAAGAAAATGCTAATCACATCTCCGAGTAATCAAGGTCCTGCAGTGAAAATCTTCTGCAAACAGAAAAATATGAAAGGAAATGTAAACGAGTTGCTGATCATTCATTTTGAGACAAACTGCAACACAGTGGTGGGTGTTTTGCAAATAGCATCAGTGTAATTATTTCCATTAGTACGGAGCCTGATATTCATATTTATGCTGGTTTTACATATATATATATATATATATTTTTTTTTTCCAAGTAAGAAATAAAACTTGTGGATTTCACTTTCACACAGTCTCATGTTTGTATGTTAGAAACACAAAAGTTGTGTTTTGGTAATAATTTGACATGCAGCTGCTCAATTTCTAAATAAAGTTTAAAGTTCACTACAAATGAACACAATCCAAGACAACAAAGCTATTAACATCAAATATTTTTGCCACGTTTTGCTTCTTCTATAATATTAATTATTCACTGAATGTCATAGAATCTGTTGCTATTTTCATATTATTAAAGAATCTAGATTTCTTCTAGCAAAAATTCCCATATATAATATTTTATGTCCTAAACTTAACAAAACCAGTAGATTTTTTTGTTGTCAAATTGGGGAAGCTACATGCCAGATGGACTGGTATTGTTTGTGGTGTGTGTGTATATAGCTACAGACACACACACTGAAAATCTAATAATTAGCCAGTCACTGGACCTAAAACCATGATTGGCAATAATAACACCAATTAATGTCAACCTGTGGAGCAATCTCCAGGAAGTCTTTATCGACGGACAAATCCCTTACTCAACTGTTGCTCAACGATTTGAAATCCTGATCTGATATCAGGTAATAAAACACTTCAAAATGACTTTGTCTTTGATTGCTTTCATAGAATTTAGCCACTTTATATATATATATATATATATATATATATATATATATATATATACAGTATAGTTTTTTTTCTGAATCCCAGAATTATTATTTTTTTATCTTATTTGCACCATTTCTGCCACCTTAAAACACAATACCAAATCTCTTCAGCACCTAAACTCTGATGAGTACCAGCACCAGTAGACGGACAGATACACTTTTAATATCTCTGAATATTCCCACGACACACAAGCAAACCTTTCCCCCTTCCTCCTCTCCAGTTAGAGTGCAGTTCAACAGGCGCTAGTGTTGTCAGGGCAACAAATGAGCGGATGGAGAGCAGGATGAAGGAGTGGGAGGACTTGAGCTCTGAACTTCAGGAATAAATGGGCATCCTACTAAGACAGCTACGCTTGCTGTCTTTTCATCAGACTGCTCTCCACTCATCCACAAACCACCAGAGGCTCTCAATCAGTCCTTGAGCCCTTTCACTGTTAACACTCTCATCTTTTCTTCATCTAGTCTTATTGAAGCCGGGTACTGCAGTATATCTTTACTATATGTGATGTTTTTGTCAAAATGAACCATTGTCCCCGCCCTTCGACAAAGCAATTAACATTTTCGAGTAAGTTTTATAAAATCTCAGGATGTTGGAAATGTGTTACAGTAAAATAAAATGCAGAGAAAGCAGCTTCAAACAGATATTTGCCAGCAAAATTCTTACTATTTCATAGTCTTCATCAAGCATTTTAGGTTCCATTTTTATAAAGATCTATTCAAGACATTTCTTCTCTTCATATTTCATTAAGTGAATTTTTATATATCCAATTTTTTAATTAGAATTATGATTGGCTTTTTAAGTGTGTGGGAAGTTTTCTTTTTTGCAGTAATGATACTCATTTCATTTCCAAATTGTTTCTTTCGCAAGAAAAAAGAATCCAGATTGATTTCTGAGAAAAAAAAGAAATATTTGAGCCTTATTGCCTTTTGCCAAATTATATGTATGAATAATTTAATTGGCAACAATTAAAGTCTAATCCTGCTTCTGCTTTGATTCACAACATCTTTCAAAGCTACTCCACTATCTATTCTCTATGATTTTGTAAACCTCTATAAAGACTAACTTAGTAAAATTAAAATCAATTATAATAAGAATCATGCAGGGAAATATCACTGGATTCATTATTTACATAACGTAGCAGCTGATTCTGCTGAGGAAAATTCAATTAGGTTTTACCTCGCATGCATAAATGATGGTTTCTGAATCATAGTTGGCTGAGAAGATAAAAGCTCTGTTTAGACAGAATATCACCTTTAATATTTGCCCTTAAATAGCAAAATTACACTTGCAAACATCTGGTTCAACAATTGGCTCCTGCTTTGAGATAAATTACTTCACACCAGATGATAGATTACATCAAAAGGCTGAATAAAACATTTCTTTCAGGTAAATAAAATCTTTAAAAAAAATGCATTCATGTCTCTGACAACTGCTTATTTGTTTATATTATTGACTGTTATTAATGGGGTTAAAAAAACAAATGGATGCAAACAGAGAGACATTAGCTTTGAGAATATTTCAACTACATATATAGTTAAATGAATGGGACATGTTATATGCCTTAAAACAGTGCTAGCCAGCTAAGAGGTAAAAATGGTCCTAGTCAAGCTGTGTCATTTGCAATATTCTACAGAGAAGAATTCAGCACTTTCAACAAGGCATTACTCACTCAAGAGTTTAGGTTCCCTAATATTCTGAGTCATAAGGTCATGGAAACCACCAAACCAATGCTGCTTTAAAGTAAATACAATCAACACAATGTATATGCCCATAAACTCAATAATTAAGTGGGCAGTACAGTGACAGTATACACTCTATCATAATGAACATAAGTATTATGATTGTGTTCCAATCTCCATTTTATAAACAAAAGATTCTGAAGGACAGATTTAGTATAGAGCCTCGGCACAGGGTTAATCAGACAGGTCACCAAAAGTGCATTTACAGCAGAGTCCATGGCAACAGTTTTTTAAGCAATACACCCTGATTTTTGAAAATAGCTAAATCTAGACACATGCCTTTTTTTTGCAGTGTGACTGACTTTAAATGATAGACAGAAAACCAACAGAGATCACAAGCAGAGTTTAGTCAAGGACGCGACTGGCTGATAGCAATCTTTTAAAAATGCAATTATCTGGAGAACATTCAAGATCCTTACTTTCAAAGAATGCTACTCTGAAAGACACATCTCATCAAATTACCAGGAAAATGTACCGCCACCCAAAAAAAGAAAAAAAAAAAAAACTTTTCGGGAACACAAAATAGGTCTTCATGCATTAACTCAGTTCCAAACATTACAAATCCTAATCTGACTAAACATCTGTGGGAGGCCCTGGGCCAAACCACATCCACAAAGAACTCCCTCATGCACCCACCCTGTTTATATGCTCCTGTCTTTGCCCAAATCACATTTGTTTTAACATCATATAGTGATGTTAAAGTACTCTAGACAGCTGGCTTGAAAGAGGTAAGGGTACAGTAAAATTAACAGATGTAGCCTTCTACATTTTTTTCCAACCTTCAATTTATTCATTTTAGATCTGCAAAAGTAAAAACTCTGAATATTTCTCACATGAAAAGCTTGCACCATTGGAGCGCCACTGCAGCAGAAGGCATATTAGCCTGTGCTGCTGACAGCGCTAGCAGGGACTGAAAGGAGGATATTCTTACAGACAATGACAGGAGCACTGCACTAGTTTGTCGCTTGAAGAGGCTCCAGAGTATGTGGGGAAGGGAGGGATTGGGTCTTCGGTTCGCCTGTGCATGCTTGTTGAATGCTTACAATGTTGAACTCTGACACCCAGTCAGATCCAGACACTTGTTTTTTTCTTTAATAAGCTTCTTCCCTCGGTACGTCCACGACTCATCAAGGGAGCAGAGCAACAAACACACAAAACAAAGCACAAGAGCACGCACAAGGAAACCTCGAGAATTCAGAAACAAGTTGCTGTACAAAGCAGAGATGCACGCAGATACTGTGGCACACTCTGCTCAGCTGAATTAAACAGCTATCGAGAGCAGAGAATAAGAGGTAATGTAGGTAATTCAGGGCTAATGGTTTAGGAATGTCTCTAATGTCGTTTACTTCAAATGTGCATTTTTTTTTTTCTGCTCTTCTTGACCTTTTTTGTTCTCTGTCTTGAGACATTCCTTCTGACAGAGCACACACACTCACACTCACCCACACAGGCACAGAGAGCTGTCACACAGTGGTTGGTCACAGGAGGGTAAATTGGCCTGGAGTCTCTGGAGTTGGCTGTAGTGTTAGAGGCAAAGAAGAAATCACGTGACACATAAAAGTGTGCTTAGGCCAGCTTCTGTTGTGGATGCGCACATCACTTCGAAAAGATGAGACTTTGTGACCTACACCTTATCTCAAAAGTAGAAATTATAGAAAAGTATTTGTGTTGCACATGCAAATATGACAGGTAACATTTATATTTTTAAGAGGTACCAATCAAAGGTTTGTGGATAAATAGGAAGACCTTCCGAAAATTATTTCAGCAGATTGCAATTTCACTTAAAGAACTTTATTAAACAACATTCAAAATAATGTTTTCTACTCTGTCTGAATAGTTGATCAATGTGTGATTATATATATTATGAGCAGAAGCGACTTCTCACTGCCTGTGTGTGAAAGAGCAGTCATGGAAAAATGGGGGGCAAAATGATTTGGACTTTTAAATTTAAACTGTGTTGTTCTTTATAGTAAAGATTAGCATGCAATAAATATCTCCATAATATTAACAGGCAGGGCATGAGAGAGGTTTTATTGTGAAACTCCAGTTTACTCAATACATTAATTGTGGATGGGCATTTTGAATCAGTCAATTGTTCCATCAATCAAACTGTTTTGTGGAGACATTTTCTCATGCAGAACATGCATGTGTAACACAATAAATAGAAATAAAATACTAAGTATATCTAAGTACATAATTAAATGCTTGCTAAAATTGTGACCAACTTAAATAGAAACAAGATAATAAACATGAGTGATTATATGGTGTTTGCTAAAACTATTAATAAATGCAAATAAATCATGTTTTCAGATCACAAAACCGCTTGAAAAAAGACTAGATTTGCCAGCAGAGAGAATGAACCTAAATCTGAAGCTGAACGCTACGCTATCATTCACAGGCGCAGCACAAAACAAACCTGCAGAACAAACATGAGAATAACAAAAGGGTGGAAAGAAGGAAGTAAACAACATTTGATTCAAGCAAAAATGTTCAGGACCAGGTGGAGAGGGAGCAAGGGAAAAAGAAAGAGAAGAGGACAAGCTTGACGGTGGTCAAGGCCCACTGATCAGTGATTGGAGTAGCAGTTAAGGGCTTGTTCAGAAAGGGGGAAAGGGTCAGTAAACGTGCTTATGGTGAAGAGGTGGGAGCCCACTTACATCCAAACCACAGCACCGCCATCAGACACCAGAAAATGACAGAAGGTTTTTTCTGACATTAATGAACTCTGCATCCTACAGGAATCATTCAACCTTACGAACTGTCAAGACATACACGAGCCCCTTACTGTGAGAACTGAAGTGGTACTTTAAGTTAAAGCTAAAACGATTCACCGTTTAGTTCAATGGAATAGTTTTTTTTTTGTTTTTTTACATGAAAAGGTTATTCTGACCAAGTGTATTCCAACAGCACACATTTCACGCAGAAAATGATTAAGAACACAGATTTGAAGTAAAGACAGTCTCTGAAACATTGTTGACATAAAAATGGCAGAAAAACACATTACAACTGGCACTGTGGTCACTACCTGTTAATGTGGGTAAAATGCCCATCACAACACTGTAAGAAACTGATGAAGTTATACGGAAAATAACATCAAGGTGAAGGTGGTTTCTGACTATTGAGTCACTGGGTGCACTTTTCTCATGACTGTAGTCACAGTCATAAGAACTTTCTATTCCTATGTTTGTAAGATAGTTGCTAAATTCTAAATGTTCACTTACTCACCACATCACATTTCATGCTTTTTATTTTACTTAATAAGGTACCCAAGAGAGATTTGCTGTTCAGGTTCAGAAACAAAGGTTTAGTACACATTTCCTCTTAATATGGAAAAATTCATCTATCTCAGAAAAGTGGCAAAAAACAGCTCATATATGGTAAATGACCAGACAAATTAAAATTCTGAGCCATTCACTTTTTGAGCTCTGAATGACCCAAAAGGCTCTGAATAGTACCTAATGCCTGAACAAACACGGAGAAGAAATTGAACAGCTTGTTTGTTGTTTTAAGGAGACATGAACCAGACAGGTTGGTTGCTATATAGAGGTTTCTGAAAGGAAATCTGGTACTATCCCCTTCATCAACATCAAAAGAAAGTTCAACTGCTACTCTGCCACCTCAATCGGTCCTAATGAGCATGACTTGTTGCATCTTTACAATATATGTTTTATGGAGACTGTTTTATGTGCCGAACCAAATTCAGTGCCGTTATTTTACAGCAACAATGAGTTTTAACACCATAAACTGCACATAAAACCACAAGGAGCTATTTGATGTGTTCATTCAATGAGTTGATCATGTTTTGTGCTTTGCTGTCTGGATTAATATTTGACAGTAATGTCCTATAAAGCATTACCAGGCGATGTTTACCAAGAATGCCACTACGAATGCTTATGCATCTTCACATTCAAACCGCTGCAGTGAAAGAACTTGTGCTGAGCACGACAACACAAAGGCTCAGTATGGAAGCTGAGCTGTTTATTTTATCTTGGGCTACCTGTCAGTCTTTGTTCTTCTTGTCCTTCTCTCGTTTGATTTGTGTCCCCTCAGCTCCACACTGTACCGCCCAGAAGCGCACACACACACACACTCCCAAACGCACAATGAATCCATGATGAGGCGAAGCCCTCGTGGCAGAATCATTTTCTGTCACCGGCTCATATTTATAACCCTATCTATCAGTCAGCCCTCGGACCATGTGACACTATTCTCTGACCACCTAACTGCCCCCCAGCCATACATTAAAACAGGATGAATGGGTGGAGTTGTGCATGTCTGCCTTGATTCTGTGGTTTGTGGGGGTTTGTGCTGTTTTTGATTTTTATCTTCTTCGCGTCTTGTTTTCATTTACTTGTCTTGTCTGTGTTTTGTTTTTCATTAGTTTTGGTTTTACAGTTCTTTGTTTGTGCCCTTGCTTGACTTCCAGAGTCTGTGTTTTCCAGTTGGTCTAGCTCGCTGCTTCCTGCACACCAGGATTCAGTTTACGTATTAGTAAGCTTCCCATGGTTACTTTGTCCTTTAGATTCTTGTCAGTCTGTGTGTTGGTCCTTTAAATGTCAGACTCACTTTTGTTTCTGCGTTGTTCTGCTTTGGACTCGTCTTAACCTACACACGTCGGTGCATTCAGTTTTGTCTCAGTTAATGAAATTTATTTGTTGCACATCCTCCATTCTCATGAATACAAGGTGGTGCTTGGGTCTCAAACATGCCATGCTGAGATTATGTGTGTCCTATGTATAGACATCCATTTGGATGTGTTTGTGCAGAGAAACAAAATGGTTTCAATTGTTGTCTAGGATGAGTTGAACAATGAGAAACTCAAGAGTAACATCAATAGCTGATCAGCTAAAGCACTATTCCAAACTATTGCCAAGTCATCCAAAACAACACTCTTTAGTATGGATGCGATTGCTAAGTAGTGAACACTCTGACCTAGTAGATTTCAGTTTGAGTGAGATGTTTAAAAATAAATTAAGATATGAAAAATGCACCAAAGTGCAAGCAGCTATTTAAAAGGAAACTGTAGGTCAAAGTATCTGCAGCTCGTTTAGGTTCAGAGAAAGAAAGATTGAGAATCGTATTGGAAAACTTTGAGGAAGCATTTAAGACTTCCAACAACCATTTCTCAAGAAAGCAACTTCCAGAAATGTGGAACTTTTCCATCACAAGGATCATCCCGGGGCAGCAAAGAGAGAAAGCATACACTTATTCTTGGGCAAGCTTAGAGAGACTAATTAACTTGAAGAGAATGTAGGAGTATCCAGAGAGAGAATATGTATGCAAGGGAAGAACATGCAAACTTCATGCAGAAATGTTTCAGGCTGGAATTTATCCTAAGATGTTGCTGATCGAAGGCAACAGTGTTAGCAACAACAGGACTGTGTACTCTTCTACACTTTCCTGTTAGTGTGAAATGGTGATGAAAATTATACAAATAAGTGGTGATATTATTTTGCAACTTCTAGACACTTTAAAGATAGCCAATAGCTATTTCCCTTACTAATGGTACAGAAAAATTGTAAGGCTTAAGATAACTTTATCTACATTATCTAGAACGCACAGGTACAAAAGAGAGTAATTGGAAATTGTCTATAATATCGATTGGTGTATCTCTAAGTACACCAATCAGTCTCATTACAGAAGCTATGTGTCGGCTCTGCCCAACTGCTCATGCGAAGTCACAATAAATGTAGCAAGGCAACCAAAGAGAATAAAAGCAACTAGAAGGTAAGAAATGGAGGGCACAAGGGAGGGCTGAAACAGAGAAGAGCAGTTATAAAAAAAAGGGGGATTAGAGAGAAATTGGAGCAGAAGTTATAAAAAAAGGAGAGGATGCTCATGCTTGCTGCTCCAGTCTGCTGCTCTCTGATGAGAGGGGAGATCTATATCCTGTTTGGTCCAAGGTCACGGCTGTTACATGGGAGCAGAGCAATCTCTCGGCCTCACTCACACAGACGCACACACGCGCACTGAGGTATGGCTCTGCCGATAACTACAAGCAACCATTATAGATTGAAGCAATTAAAGCAGATGAGACCTTTGACCCAACATTATACCTAAGTCAGGAACTTGTGTGAATCGCAGCGAGTGTGTGTACGTGTGTGTGACTAAAATCGAGGGGAGGCTTAACATAAAGCATGCTTGCCTTTGCACTAAAACTGCTCACCCTCATGTTGACCCTGAGAGGCAATAAAGCAATTTCCATGCACACCCTGACGCCAGTTCAGTGAAAAGCTGTATTTTCCAAACTGCGACTGAGTAACACTTTTTTTTGTGTTGTGCTGTTTTTCTCCACCCTCCTTTTCTTTAATTCACTTTCATGTTTGCACATCCAAAATAAGCAATTAAATTATTCATTTGCTTTTAATTAGTGTACAGTCATCACTGCTCAGTTACACAAGAGGAAATCAAACTCATTCTTAGAGTCTAGGGCTTAGCAGTTAAATTAAGCAAATAGAACATGATTCTGCACAAAAACAACAATATTGCCAGACAATGCGCTATAGGCTGAGGTACAGAGGACCCAGAGATGAGGACACTCCTAGAAAAAAGGAAGACCTGTGAGCATCCTCCCTCCAATTACATCAGTAAGCCCTCAGGGTCCAGATGCAGGGTGTTTAGGGCTCCCTCTGCTGGTGCGCCACAGGTCATCATGTCCTCTTCTTTTTAACATTCATAACTAAGACCGTCTGCAAATCATTCCCTCTCTCAACGTCTGAAATAATCCATTCCCGTGTGCTGTGGTACCTACAGTGGAACAATTCTGTGGCAGCAAATCCACCTTCAGCAAGTCTTCCTTACTTCCTTGTAAATGTCAACAGTTTTGGACCAGATCAATGTCTGGTACTAAAGGAAGCTTTTAAAACCCCTAGTTTTCTAATAGTGTTCCTGCTATCAGCTCAGTCCAAGGGAGTACGTTTTTCTTTCTCATTTCTTACAACCCCATTTTGCCAGTAGAGAAACTCAAAAGGAGGATTCGCTGGAATACAACGAACACTGAGAGGAATGAGTGAGAAACATACACACACACACACACACACACAGAGGTGTAAAAGGTATAAAGGTGTGGCCACAGCAATAACTGGGAGGCCAGACGGTGAAGCCAAAATGTGCTTTATTGAATTATTCTCCCGCTGGACCAAATGAATGCTCGCTTCACTAGCACTTCTGCGAACACAAGACGAGGTATGGGATTTAATGTGCCTGGTAGCTCATGAGCTGACCAAATACACCGCAAACAGATAAACACTGATACATATACTCCATCTTGCATCATTTGATAAATGTTTAAAAAATGTGAAACAACTTTAACCTATCAGAGACCTCAAAATGTGTCATTCTGAACATGAACCTCGCACAGACCGAATCAGGGGCTGGGCTTCACACTGTATGATACTCCTGGGTAAAAACACTAATGTCAAATTGCATCAACATAAAACTTTTAATGGAAAATGTATTTCACTAACCGTTTTCATTTTAAACAGAAAAGCAGAAGTGCAGACTTAAACTGATATATTTATTATTAGTCATATCAAGATCATCTATAATATTTAACATTATTTTGATACTGATACATAGCCTTTAAACAAAAGTAATTCAAAGTGTGGTATTATGTGAAATCAACTTTTTTAGCTTCATATATTCTGTTATTCTCTCATCAAAAGCATACGTGGAATGTAGCTTTGATTCATTCAGGGATGTTTGAGAAATCATTGAATCTCCCGTGGCAACCACTCAAGAGTGCCTAAACTTTTGCTCACCCAAAGCCCCGCCTATTTCCCCGCAGCTCCTCCTTGGAGCTTCTGCCTCACAGATCATCCCTCACTCACTCGCCTCCTCCAGACAAGTGGCAGCAGCAATTAGCAAACACCAGGTGGAACTGCGCAGCTGCTGAACTCAGCATAGAAGTACTTCTCAGTCCAACGCTCTTAATAATGGGTGTAAATGGCATAATGAGGAGCATTGTTGTGATGACTTGCTGAAGCCAGAATGTCAGAAGAAGCAGAAGTTTCTTAAAGAGGCGGATGCCACTTTTAATGCGTCAAATTTCTAAGTTGTATTTGATATATGCAGCATACGTGATAGGAAAATACCTAATACTGCCCCTTAAATAAAAATCCACTAATTTTACCCATAGTTCTTCAGTGCTTGAAGTGCAGAAACTTACATATTTTGGCCATTCTGGTCTTCACAGACTAACACCAAAAACCTATATTAGATTGTTAATTAGTTGGGCTTCCTGTTCTAATAGCCAGCCAACTGTCCACTGCCTAACAAACATGATGCTCATAACTTGGCAACTAGACCTGCACAATATATCTCAATCACAAGGCATGGTCACATAATGCTTGTATGCAGTTTTTGTTAAGATGTTATAGGCATTTATGCTCTGTATTTTGTTAATATTTCTGGCCAGAAGAATGAACTTTTCTGTATCACTTTTAGTTTTGCTAAAGGAAAAGCCTCCATGATGCTGCCACCACCGTGTTACACCATGAGGACCCATGCTCCATTACCCTACACTCCATTAAACCTGAGAAAACTATAACCATTTAAACATTTGGACAGAAACAAATGGGCAATTCTGAAACTGAATTTTCAAACCGTGTCACCTTTAATAAGCCAACGCCACACAGACCAACCACCTGGTTAATGCTGTTATCTAAACCAACAGGAGTTTCCTTTGGCTTCCAGTTGGTTTCATCATACATGCTCGTCTCAATGAATATTTCAGCAGTGTTTTAGAGTCTCCTTCACGTGTTGTATCATCCTCCTCAACCACTCCTCCTCCTCCTCCGTACCTACGTACACATCCTCCTGAGTCTTTGTTCTGTGTGTGCAGCTCCAGACTGTGACATATGTTCAGCACAACGTATGTACAAACATCTTATACAGTTAACTCAGGCAGAGACATGAGGTCCCATTACACCTTCCGCTGTGCGATGTGAGTCACTTGACTGTGACATCTATCAGTGAGTGAGCCCGGAGTTTATGTTTTCTGTGTTGTTGAGAAAAGAAAGTATCACAGGGCTGTAGCGCTTTGTTGAGCAATCAGATCAAGTGTAACTGGAGATTTCAGAGAATATCAAATGAAAAGATTCACAGAGTGACAACTCACAGCTGTATCATCTTCAGTCAGACTGTCTCTTCTAGTTTCCATCAAGTCACCCAGAAAAACCCCCAGAAAGAAAGCAGCTTCACTGACAGACTTGGGTCACGTTTTTTTGGGGGGGAGGAAACTAACTTCTGGATTTAGTTCAGGTTCCTGTGAAGACAGCCCAGCTCCCATGTTTCATTCCAACAAGCAGTCAAGAGTAGTTAGAGAGTAAATGTATTGGCTAATTTCAGGCTGAGCATCGATGTTAATACAATAACCCGGAGAGGCTCAGCAGCAGCGTGTGACAAATTTAATGTAATTGCTGCTCCTCATTTGCAGACTGAGGCAAGAGAAGCAAAAAAAAAAGAAAAAAAAAAGAAAATCATCATTTATCTGTATTTAAAAATGAAGATATCAATAATTAAGAAATGTTCTGGCAGATATGTCAATGTTGTTTGGAATAATCATGGTTAAGTTAAGTCGGGGGAAGATTTGTAACGTTAAAAAAAAGAGAGAGAGAAAAACAACCTTTCTCAGTGTCAGAAAGTGAAATGTCTCCAGTCATCTCTAGCTGTCTCTCAGTGTACATACAATACAAATTTAATGTCAGCATGCTCGGGAAAGAGAAACGTGACGAACACTCCCCGCTTCTCTCAATGCATGATTTATAACCGAGACGAGCACTTAACGGGAGTCTGTGCCGCCGCGCCGCGCAGCGCAGCGCTCCGCTCCTTCCCCGGGAAGAGGGACCGCCGGGATTATGGGGCTTCCCATCCGCCGCCGACATGACGCGCGAACACCCAAGTCATCCTACTCAACTCCTTCCCGAAGGCTCGCACACCCACCTTCATTCTCCGGGTAATTCCGTAAGGCCGTGCTCGGCGGAGACGCGTGGAAAACGAGGAGAAGGGAGGACAGCAGGGGAAGGGATGGATAGATCCACGGGACGCGTGGTGGTGCCATTTTCAGGCTACGCTGCGCCCTCGCTGCATCCCTGTTGGCGGTGTCGAGTCGTTGAGCGCAGCCTTGCGATTGAGTAGGAAAAGGAGAGGAGAGAGAGGAGTAGAAGCTGGGAAGGAGGGTCCACAATCAGCGAAGTCCTGTCAATCAGTCTGTGGTGTGATCCTGAGGCCTGTGGGGATTTGACAGTTTTACACTCTAACAAATGATTTTTGATTATCATGTAAGTTTTAAAGTTATATTTTGTAGTTGATGAAAATAACAATTAGGGAAAAGCTACACAATTTCTTAGCAGAACAAGTTAAAAAAAGAACATTAAGCAATAAAGAAGGGAATAAGAACTGTTATAAAAAAGAAATTTAAAAGGCAAACGTCAAGATATCTCCCAAGGAGTTATTTCCCCAAAAGACAGACCCTTGAAAACATATTAATACCCTTTTGGCTCACATTTATCGGCACTACTAACACCGGGAGGTGGGAGAGGCGACTTTATGTAGTAGACCAACATGGAGTGGTGTCTGGTTGTGAATAGGATGGAAAATAATGGTTTGAAAAATCATCTTCAAATAATTATCTGGAAACTATGGGGGATGCATTCGCATTCAACCCCCTGAATTAAATTTCAGTGGGACCAACATCTGCTGCAGTTACACCAGCAGGTCTTTTTAATAATATCTCTTTTAGTTTTCTACATCAACATAAATATCTGCCCATTCTTTGCACACTCAGTCAGACTGGATGGACGGTATCTGTAACACCAGTTTTCAAGACTTGGTGAGACTCTGTATTGTATTTAGCCATGTGATTTGACTGGGCCACTGCAACAAAAAGCATGATCCATTGTTGCCCTGATTGTATGTTTAGGATTGCTTCGCTAGAAGGTGAATCTCTGCTCCAATCTAATGTCTTTAGTAGCAACACATTTTCATCCAAAATTGTCCCGTATTTAGTCCTGTCCATTTTCCCATCAAGTGTAATTGGCTTCCTCTGCAGATCAGACCTACATACGGCCACCATATGCGGCCACCACCATGTCTACAATGGGTGCTGTGTGTTCAGTGTGACGTGTAGCATATACTTTTCCAAGAACCATAATGTTTTGCATGTTGCCAGAGAGCCACATTTTGGCATCACCTGACCAGAGCACATTTCCACATGTTTGCTGTGCATGGCTCGCAGCAAACTAGAAACAGGACTTTTTGTGTCTTTCTTTCCTTCAACAGTGTGTTTTGTCTTATCACTCTTAATAAAGGAATTATTATCTGACAGTTATCCAATCACCAAATTCTTATGCATGAGCTGGTGCAATAGTTTCACAGCTAAGGGTTGTGAGTACAAATCGATACAACAAACCTTTTTTTTTTGAAAACCATTCATCTTTTACCTCTGATGGTTTGTCCCATAAAAAGCAAACAAATAAAGACAAACTATTAATTGTAGATTATGCTATGTGACAGAATGTGAAAAAGCTCAAGGGATATGATTTCTGTTCAAAGGCAACGTCTTTGACAATTTTACATGAAATTATTGAATGAATGATTTAGCAAAAGAGCTTCAAAAATTACAACATGTGTTGTTGTTTTATAAAAAATGTTCAGTTTACTAAAAATAAAATGGCACCCACAGAACCAGAACATAGCTTGGCAGAACAAACCGTGACAAAACCAGACCTCTCACCATTACCAATCTTCTGGGTTGGGATCACCTGGATAAACAGTCCCTTCCCACAGTTTTTGAAAACGCTGTCAATTATTTTGATAAGTGACACGGCTCATGGCAATTACTGCTTGGCTTCCCTCGTTCTTCTCCGGGCCTTTGCCCAGCTGTTGATGCTGTTCCACTGGATACCAGCAGTATCAGAGAATGCAGATGCTTTATGGAGATTTATTCAACCCATGTTATATGTATGGGAGAGCCTGCATGTCTGCATGTGCAATGCTTTAGTGAATGTAGTTGTTTTTTTAAAAAGGGGGAAAAAAATAATGAGTGGAAGTTGTCTTGGGAAATGTTGGAGGAAAAACTGAGGTTAGGAGTGCAATCTTTATCACACCATGTAACACAGCTATGGTTAAATCTAAGGTTTAGTAGCAAAATAAGCATGATGGTATGTTTCATATTTGATGCAACTTTACAACAATTACTTATGGAATATTTAAATTAAGTTTTAAATAATTTAGTAGAAGTTTTGGAGGCCAATACCATGCTATGCTTTTTGTAGATTTGTCAAAAGTATTTGACAACACTGTGGATCATAACCTGTTATGTCACACACTTTGTGATATTGGCTGTTCAGACCAAACTATTACTAATTACTGATAGATATTATCAGTCTGGTAGCAAATATCTAGGATTTTTCAATCAATACAAATCTTTCAAGTCATGTATTGATTATATAT